>JAAGNO010021817.1:16640-34153 GCA_033439905.1 Ceryle rudis
ATTACAAATTATTTACTGCTTTATGAATATGTAACTAATTTCCTTTTGATTTGAAATAAATATGATTAATTACACCACTCCTCATTGTCCTATATGGTAAAATACTATTCCTCCTTAACAAGAGAAGTTAGAAATTTCTGGGGTATCCCCTTGATTTAAGGTACAACTCGTAGAAGGATTTTCTTTTGCTTGTTTTAACTACTATAAAAATACCTGTAAACTCTTCTTGCTTTGCAGAATAATATTCAAAACCAATGGTCCATTGTAGTGAGAAAAGAGATTGAACAAGGACAGAAGGCAATTTTCTGCAAGCAGGCACCCTAGAATGGTAAGACAGGCTGATAACTGAGGTTTGGATTTGCTGGTGGTTTATTTTTTCCTTTGCTGCATGCAAATGAACATTGAAGAACAAATTTTGAAACATTCCAGGATATTCCCAAATCTGTTTAACTGTGTTCTGCTTTTAAGTGTCCTATAGACCACTGTTGATTATGGTCTCTTTTGATCTACTAAGGTTATGTCTGACTGGAGTAAAAAAAAAATTGACATTCTTTGTCTCCTGAGGAACATGTTTTGACACGGTATCTTCAAAGTATGTGAAATGTACTGAGAGAATTGCAATCCCTTTGCAACCTGTAGCAGTGAAGGCTGTGTTATAAAGCACAGCTGGAAAGAAGAGAAACAGCCACTTTCAACTCCCCACTGGTATGTAGCAAGATAGTAATAAGTTCTGTGGGAAACAGAAGTTCATTTCCCTTGTCTGCCTGGAGGGTCTTATCGCCACCTCTGCTTTTCCCCTGGAACAGGACTAGGCAAACTGGTTGAAGGTGGGTCACTTTTTTGGGTAGGCTGGGAACTTTGGGGCCAGATGCTGGGAGAAGCAGCATGTAGGATAGGATTTCCCACTAACATAACAGCTATGTCTCACATGAAGAAAACACAGGTTTTGCTCTCTGCCCTTCCTCCATGCCCAGAAGGAAATTGGGAAGCAAAGGCATTGATCAAACCTCAGTAAAATATGGTTAATTTATAGAAAGGTAATTCAAGGGGTACTGTTTAGATGGTCAGTGTCTCTTCTGTGAGTGTCTTTGTCTCACACTAGGAAGTATCAGTAACAGAAAAAAAATAGTTTGTAAGTAGAGTAGAAAGCTTAACTACAAAGAGTGAGAACACAGGCAAAGTTAAAAAGGGCTTCAAGAGAGCTATCTAGCATTATTAAGGAAAATATATAAGAGAAAACTTCATAGCCAATAATTAATTTGCCTGAAAACTGAGGGTTTTCATGGGTGAAATAGGTCAGATTAAGCTAGCTTTTGAATAAATTGCATTAAAATTGTATGTATTCTGCCTCTTAAAATAATAGCTTATGATGGAAGGAAAAATGATAAATAAGCAACATGGTGGGAGCAGCATTTATGTTAGGATTACATTTAATTACAGAAAAGTTGGAAATTATGCACAGAATTTAGAAATTACTTAGTTCTTAGGGCAGTCAACACAGAATTTAATTTATGAATTAAGGTTGTTTTCCACAATGACTTAAGAAGTCAGAGACATTCACAATGGAGAGTTTGGTGCATGGAAAGAAAAATGTTTCATGGGGTGGGAAGAGGAGGTGGAAAAGAGGAGGAAGGCAACATGAGAGAATGTAAGAGGAAAAACAGGAAAAAGAGGGGCAAGCAGAGCTGAGGAAAAAATGGTTCTAAATAGCTAAGTAGGTAAATATAGATACATGTAGTACTCTGTTGGGTCTGCATATGAAAATGCATTAACACTGAAACCTTACAGTATTTACTAGCTGTCTCAGAATTGCTGTAACATTGTTCAGAATTCCTCTCTATTCCAGGCAGATATGGCCACAGGTAAATGACACACTGGGGAGGGATGCAGGGGGAACCCCATGGATTTGTACATTCTGTGTGATGCAGCATGAAGTGGGAGCTGCCCACCAGGGCAATGGAAATGTTTCTTCAGAAAAATCCTCTGTTAGGCAACTGCAGCTCCCATACGTGGGTGGTAGTGCAGCTGCAGAAATGAAGGCTGTGAAATATCTCCTCTGTTTAGAAAAAAAAAGGTGTAAAAATACACTTTGCTTGTTTAATCTTCTCAGTGTATCTCAAAAATTCTGAGCTAGGTGCTTGAAGCATTTATTGATTCTGCAAGAGAAGTGAACTTGCCACACTGACAGGCAGACAGCTGCAAGCAGGTGGGTGTTTTGCTGTTTTCAAAATGCATAAAATGGTCTAGAAAGCTAGACATCTTGCTTAGCATTTCTAAACATTTCAGATGAGTACAAAACTGACTGGTCAGCCTACTACTAAATCATAAAAGTGTGCTTATTTTGCTTGTTCAGTATGGACTATGTATGTACAGGGCTTTTTTCTGTCCTGCTTGTCCACAAAACCAGCTAGCTATCTAGCCACATATATGAGCAATGAGGGCTTGGAAAGTACATCTCTGGCAGCATATTCACAGAACTAGGATACCTTTTCATAATATGAACATGGATGTCTGCAAATGAATTGTGAAATACATGAATGAAGAGCTAAAATTAATGCCTCATGCCATCATAATACTCTACTGAGTTGCAGAACCTGTCCTGCAGGACCTGGCAATCAAAAAGCCTTTATTTTGTTCCAACAAAGAAGCTCACCTTTGATACTGAGGAGCTACAGCCCAGGTTCTAGGCATGTGGGTCATCCTCAATAATCCTTTGGCTCTTGTCATTTCTGATGCTGTGTTAACTGTAGCATAGGATTCGCAGTGACAGAAACTGATTAAAACCAACATTTGTCACTTATGGTACCAACAGCTTACAGTCATCCAATGATAATGAATTTCAATCACTAGGCAAATGCAGTGATTTGAGACTAACTTCTAAGAGGCTGAAAAATTAAATGCCTTTATGAACCCCCTGAGCAACTGCTACTGCTACCACTAAATTGTCTTTGAGATGCTGTCTGGCATCATATTAAAATTAGAGGTTTCTCCCACTGTGGGATGTATTGGTGTAAGGCACTAGATATACAGTCTGTAGATGTGGCTTAGAAAGAGAAAAGGTAATGGATTGCTAAAATGGGTGGCTGTTTGAAAAAACATTTCTGGCTCTTTTTTCTTCAAACATACAGACTTAAGAACAGCTCTGTTCAGTTCCATGTATAACACAATGAACATAATTTGTAGTGAGGTGAAGCAGAATTTGAGGACGGATTTCATGGAGAAGTTACCCTGAAATACTTAAGCTTTTCTTTATATGTGGGGGATTTCAATAAAAGATACAATGCATTTATAAATTGTGCTGGTTTTGTAGTTAGTGCTAGCAGGGTAGCTTTGCTACAGCTGCAGCTCTGTGATTTCAATATATCACTCAGCTATGAAAAGCAGAAAGGGGATCACACACTGAAAAATACTTCAGGCATCCATCTGAAATTCTCTGGGTTTTTTTATGACCTTAGTATTGCAAATGTCAGGAGTTTTTTCCTCAGGTGAAAGGATTTAGGGCACTTATGAAGGTCACAGTTTGGGTTAGCTTTTTTCTAAGCAACCTCAGGGTCTTCTACTGATATTAAGCACTGGAGGTATGAGTCCATGTTTTAGTCTTTTTCCCTTTACATCTGTTCAGTACAGAGCACTCTTTGCTATCTCAGCCCTTTAGGGCACGTCAAAGTAAACTAGCTGGGGCAAGGAGGGATTTTGCTGAAATTGAATTTTGGGGCATTTCTGAAATGTTGTAGGCTATTAAACCAAGAGAATAATTTAAGCAATCACATACTTGTTCTAAGGCATGCTTTCCATTGAATTACTTTAAGCTTTCAAATCTTCACACAGCCTTTGCTATCATATTTATTTGACAGACTTTTCAGGCACTTTACCACAAGATTCTTCCTTCAAAGTGTTTGATGCTTCCAATGTCTCAGATGAGACTTAAAGCAGCAGACCTATTTGTTCCATTGAAGTTTCATCAGTATTAGATTACATATAGTTATGCACCTTCCATTCAAAAACTGTTGCTTTCTAGGCTAGCAGTAGAAATGCTTAGGGCTGAGGTTTTTGTAACTTCCTTGTGAAGTCATTTGTTGTATGCTCAGGAATGAAAGCAGGAGTGGGTGCAAAGGCTGAAGAGATGGTTTGGGAGAACTATGTAGGGCAGAAAGAGAAAGACTTGCTGTCCTCTGCAGTCCCGTTCATCTTGCCCTTTGGGCAATTGCCCATGGAGTAATCTGTCTCTAGAATCACACATGCTCTTCAAGACAAATTTAATTATTTGGAGCACGTCAGGAAAAAATTAACAAGCCATAGGAGTGATTCAGGCACCAATGTCTGAGTTCGCTCTGTTGTCATCTTTTATTTAGTAGTCAGCCAAGATTCCCAGGAAACAAAATAATACTGTAATATAAAAATATTACTTGAGTTTATGAGCTTTTTTTACAGTGTCAAAGTCTTAAACTAACCGTGCAACAAGTACAGAATTTTATGCTACAAATACATACAGGTTCCAAAACCTGAACCCTGACTCTAGCTCTGAACAAAAGCTACAGCCACTCCGTGTATGACTCAGGGCTTGGCCTTAATCTTACACCTATTTTCTTTCTAACTTTTCAGAATTTGCAGAATCATTCAGTAAATTGGATGGTTGATGTTTTCTATTTTATAATCCCTAACCTTAATTACATCCTTGGCACTAATATAATTACCCACAGGGTGTCAAAGCCTATTTTAAAATAGAATATAATGCCCAATCCCAATCTGGTTTTTTCATTATTTTTGGACCTTTATGGGACTCTTAAATTGCTGAAATATAAACACAATCCTAACTCTAACTTGTATTCTTGGGTAAAATTCTTCTACTAGAAGACATTAGCAATAACTAAAAATTTTTCTGTTTGTCTCTGGAAACTCCAAAGAATGTTGAAGAAAAATAGGCTTTTGTGTATTGAGATTTTTCCAACATTGACTATATTCCCAGCCATAATCCTTACCCTATCATACCCAGATGACTAATAAAATGAAAATACAGTAAAAGTCCTTATCAGAATGAACACTTCTCCTTACTCTGTAGTCTGGGAGCAATCCAAGAATAAAATATGATTTTTAGACCTTAGATTTCTTAACTGTAACCCATAGACCTAAGCTTAGTTATAGACAATGTATTGATATTAATGATAAAGGAGAACATAAGGCCTTAGACTGCAGTCATAATCTTAATTATATGTTTGTTCCAATCCTACAATGACAATTAACAGCAGATATTGGTTACTGGTCACAAACACTACTCCTGTGTAAAAGGACAATGGAGTATCAAGCAATAAGGGAAATTACATATTAAAAGAGTATGTAATTGAATATCCTGGATATGCACAAGCCTTTTTATTATCGTCAGAGCTCTTACAGGATTCAGAAGCAAAGCACATCTGAATTTCCCAACCTTAATTCCAAAGTAATGCTAACTGCAATCATACCAAGAATAGAAAGTGCTGTTTTAAAAAATTGTGTGTACATTAGACCTTACCATCACCAGCCCTCCTCCAGTTTCCTTAGACCAGGTTCCTTTGTTCACTTTCTTTGGGTAGGGAAGAAGTCAAATGCTGCCTAGAATTTTAGTAGCATCTCATTTTGCCCTGACAAATGTTGCATTGACTTTCTCATGTAAAAGAGTGTGTTGAACAGAAGCTTCATTATCGCCTGACAGCAAGGTTCATATATGTCATTCTGAGCAATGGGCACAAATAGTATTAAAAATGAGAGAAAGATCAATGGTGCCAATGATTTTCAGGGCTGGGGGCTGCCTCCTTATTTGGCAAGCCCTTGCTCAGTAAAATACTCTCTTTAAACATTTATTTGTGGGTTGCAGTTTAAATTACTGTTACTTTTGCATTATAAAGTCATATTCAATCACTGGTTGCTCCTTGCCCCCTTTCAATCAATAATTTAAAAGCACTTTGAAACACTTAAATGAGAGTCAGGGCAGTCCTGATAATTTATGTTGTCACATGTAAGAAAGAAACCAGTTATGCCATGAGATTTGAAAGCTACCTCAGTCTTGTCTTTTTCATTTGTATTTACTGCTTACCTATGTTCTTTTGATGTTTCAACTGAAATTGTCAGAGAGAGAAAATTCTGATTATCTGAAAAACAGTCCTCTGATGGGTCTGTAGAAAGTCTTTAAAAAAGAAGTAGAGAATATTAAATAGTTTATAGCATGCAGATAGGTTGCACAAAGATTTCTAAGATTAACTTTGTGTAAAAACCTTAGAAACTGTCAGTGATCAGATCAACTTTTTTTCTCGTGTAATGTCACTTCCATAGTTGTTACTAATGGTTTACTACAAAAAGATCCAGGACTCCAGTGTCACCTTTTGTTTGTACTGATAATTAAAACATAGCACACTTACAGAAGGCTTATGAAGATAGATACACTTTTAAATAAGACAGTAAAAAAATAGAATCATAGAATTGTCAGGGTTGAAAGGGACCTTAAAGATCATTTATTTCCAACCCCCCTGCCAATGGCAGGGACACCTCCCACTAGATCAGGTTGCTCAGAGTAGTACAACAATGCATAAACTGACTTGAAATGCGTACAGAGTCTCTTAGATTTTCACCTCAGTGAAGTTGTTCCATGAAAATCACAGAGCAAGTTAGTGGGAGAAAGATGAATATTAATTACACAATTCACAGTAAAAGGATAAATCCCAAGTATAGTTATAAATAATATTGAACATGAACTTTATATTGACATAGCTTCTGTTGGCTCCACAATCTGCTACTTTTTTTGCAATACCTTTTTATTTAAAGAGATACTGATTAGTAAAAACCTCAGGTTTTCATGTGATAGCATGTTAGACAATATTTTCCTAGACTGAGAAAGAGATGGCGATAAATACAGGTATGAATGAATCTCAATAGATTGAGGAAGAGATTAAATCAGAGGTTTATATTCACTTCAATTCAAAATTCCAGTTTTAGAAATGAACTTGAAGTATATGTGCTCTGTGCCATAGAAAGTAGTTTGTCTTTTTGTAGAGCACTTGATGGCAGAACTGGTACTTTCAGTCAGGCAGACATTGAGAAGTCTGATTTCAAATATATGATGCCATAAATCTAGTTTGTGGAACTATCATGATGACCACCTGGCCCTTTATCTACCCTGTTTTTCAAAGCATTTTTCAAACCTATTAAAAGTTGCAGATGATGTTTTGTCACTATACCTTATGCCTGCTTCTAAACAAAGAATTGGAATTGTTGAGATTGGAGGAGCCATCTAGATACTGCCTAGTCCAACCCCCCTGCTCAAGTAGTGCCACTGAGACAGGTTGCCCAGGACTGTGTCCAGTCAGGGTTTGAGCATCTCCACAGGTATCAGTGGATATGAATGCCTGAAAATACTTTATGGATTGCACCTACTCCAGGGAAAGTTACCCCACGTATTGTGGTAACTGTCACACTGGGTGTCTTATTTATGGGATGTCTGCTCTATTAATCAGAGGAAATGTGAACACTGTTCCTTTCAGACAAAAGCCTCATTTTGGACTCTCTCAGCCTTATCCTCCTGCCTCTAAGCAACTGTTTGTTCCTTCAGGGGCAAATGAAGTCTGTCAGCATCAGGCATGAATCCAGCAAGTTACTTTAAGTGGTGTCTGCTCTGAGTCAAAACAGAGACTGCTGCATGTCTGCATTCCTAGCAGAAAGGGTGTTTTGTGCGCCAGCACTGCAGCAACTTTCTTTTCTAGTTCTCCTCCCAAGAAGGCTTTCTTACTCCGGTTTTTGAGGTTACCCCCTCAAACACTCACAAGGACCCATGATTATCCCTTGAAGATCTCCCTGTCCCTCTGGTGCAGATTGTAGGAGGGATGGAAGAGGACCAGAGAGCTCTGCAGGCAGCCTAAAGCCAGGATGAATTCAGGCAGACTATAAGAAGAAATACAGATGCCAGGGGTCCTGGAATGAAGGTCCAGTTCTGACCATCTGGACTTTCTTACACAGGAAGTTTCCATCTACCACCTGCTTGATGCCCCAAATTTTACAGTTCCATTTTCTGCACTGGAGGAACTGCACAGCTCTTTGACAAGACCCTGTTTACATTCCCACACAGGTACCATCCATTCCCTTAGGAATCATAACATTCATTGCAGTTAAAATGCTTCTTGATTCACTGGATCATTGAGGAACAGCAAACAGGACAGACAAGAAGACTGGTGAAATATAACCACATCTCTGTGCAACATAGAGGAGCAATTTCTTCCGTGCAGAGGTAGTCTTCACCATGATATCTTGCTAAACCTAACATTTAAGAAAACACTCCATAGGAGCTTAAATGTGGAAACTAAATGGCCATCATTACTCTCTCACTAAAAACACTGCTCTCTTTACCAGCCTCCATTTACCAGCTTTGGAAACACTGAAGTTTAAATTGACCCTGCAGAGATAAGCATGTGGTAGCATTGTGGTTATGCAAATATCAGTGTTATGTTAACGGGCTTCACAGTATAGCAAAAAGTGCTTATAGGCATTTCCATTACTGTACTAGTAGTTTATTAACATGGAAAGAGGCAGTCCAGGAGCTATGAACAACATCCTTTTCTCATAGCCAGTGCTCCCAAGCACTCAACCATCTGCTGGCTTGCCTACCTGTGATAATCACCCCTTCCCCCTGCCAAATTTTGTGCTGCACTATGCGTGACATTTTAAATGATTTAATGGATTAATTTGCATTTTTCAAATAATTTTGCATGCCAATTAATTTCAGTTTATGGTTAATCTGCCCTTCCACAAACAGTGTTAGGGAAAGACACAGATAATCAGAAACTTTGCCAGTTCTGAGTACATCAGAGAGGGTGCCTACAGCTGCTGGGGTGCATGGGTTTCAGAGGTAGGAAAGATGTGCATAGGTGGGTGTGTAAACTTGATGTGTTTGTGATAGAATTACAAGTGTTATTGTGTGCATAACTGACAGGCAGCAGGGAGTAAAGTGACTGGCTCTGCTGGGTGGTGCTGAGGTGCCTGGAAGAGCTGGAGTAGCTGCAAAGGTCATTCAAGCTGTGCAAGTCATGGAGATTTGATTTTTCACCCCAAGTTTTGCCAGACTGGTCTCTTAAATCTGTCCTGACCACATGCCAGCTGCTGCCAGGGTGAGGTCCCTGAGTCCCATCAAAGTCAGCAAAAGGCAGCTAGAAGATCAGCAGGGCAGTGGCCAGATGTAGCAGCTTCTGCTAGGAGCTGAACAGAACTTAAAGGGCATAAAGCCTCGAGCATAAACTTCTTATGCCTAGACTTAATTGTCAAATAAAAGAAAAGGGAAGGAAGAAAGACATCCCTGCCTCATTTTCAATGTCATTTATATTACAAAACTGTAGATATCCAAAGCACTGTATGATTTGGCCACCTTTGAGCTAAGCTGTCATAAAGACTCATCTTCATAAAAGTCTTTCCAAAAGATGCAATTAAACTTTCTTATTAAGAGCTTTTGACAGATTTAAATAGCAAATTGCACCTCCGGGGACAACCCCTTGAATCAAAAAACTCCAGCTTTAGACACTTTTGATGCTCCAGAACATCCCCCTTCCCACCTGCAGCCCTGACCAACAGCACATTCACCACACCATTGTCATCACAGCCTGCTGCCATGGGACAGGTTGCATGCTGTAGGGAGCGCTTCCCAAAAAGCTGAAAGAGGATTTTCAATATGAAACACAATGACTGAAACACAAAAAATGGTGTAAGACTCCAGTATCTACAAAGTCTTTCTGGAAGTCATTGCTATCTATTTTTTTGTGATTATAAATAGCCTACAGTTGCTCTCTACAAAGCTACTTTTTCAGGTTACTTAATTGTCTGGTTTTATCCATTGTGCTAAAATGTCTGTGGCTAAAAAATAAGGACATATTCTCAAGGCTGGCAGATTCAAAGTATGATATATTTTCTGTGTTGAATGCACTTTGAAGTCTTGTAACATGCTACACTGATTGATTTTTGTCAAGAACAGTCAATTCTTTTCTATTTCATCAGTCCTGAAAAACAAGCCATTTGTATGTGATGAGAGTGGAACAGTTTTATAAAGAAATTGTAGTTTATTTCCAGTCTTCCACATGACCATCAGGGAAAACCAGCATAAACACAAACTACCATAAAGTACTGGGAAAGTACAGACCTTGTCCGCTTTCATTTTTCTTAGTTTTTAAAAGGAATTCAATTGCATATATCAACATCCTTACACTGAGAAAAGTGGATATGAGAGGGGTTTTTTTGTCTGGTGGTGTGCACTGTTTTTCTGTTGTCAGATATCATATGCAAAACAGATTTTTAATGGTTCTGACCTCTTGCAATATCTAACAACTTCTTCACATCAAATGAGTGCCTGGCACCTTGAGCAATCACATCTGTTGCAATTTATAGTAGTCTCCTGCAGTGAACTAAATCACAGTCAAAGTTTTCATTAACTTTATTTGGAAAAATGCTGAAGCTCTACCTTGAGGGGAAAATATACATAGTTCTGCAGGTTAGAGAAAGGCTTTAAACAGTATTTGTGTTGGTTTTCAAGCCTTCAGAAATTAGGCAAAAAGAACCCCAATTTTTCTTATCTTGGTTTGCTTCTGTCTACAAGACTAATTCACCCCTCATAATAATGTAAAGCCAAATCAAAAATCTCTTAATCAAGTTATTGGAATAATGCCAGTAGCCTCTTAGGAACATTCCCAAGAAGTTGTTACCAAAATGTGACCCTCATCAGTTCCCTGAAGCCCCTTTACTTATATGAAGTCACAATAGCAGTTACGAAAATGAATCTTTATACAAAGTATATAAAGACTTGGAGTTATGCCCAAGGAGTTTTTCTGGATTTCATGCTTGTCTCATTTTTTTGAGAGGAAAGAAAATCAGGAATCTCAGAAGTGTGAAATGTATACTCATTCCAAATATGAATAATGTTTACAAAATGTTGTTCTTATCTATAGAACCAACAGCTCTATTTAAAGCCAAAAGAAATCTAAATCACTCTAGTGACCTTTCTTGGGCTGCAGGAACCTGAGCCTTTTCTATCCCATCAGATATTGTAACGTTTCTATAATTATGCATGGGGAATATATAAATACAACCACTGTGTGAAAGAAAAGAAAATATATGCTAAACAAAACTATTGAAAACATGTCTATTTAATGCCACCAGAAAGCTGTTAGGCATTTGGGGAAACAGTAATAAATTGCCTTTGTTTCTTAAGCACTTGCCACACTGAGGTAGTGACAGAGCCCTTCAAAAGCTTTGATGTATTCATCTTTACAACACTTCGACAAGGAAAGAAAACCACCTCACCTCACTCTTTTCATACTGCATGGAAGGACAGATAAACACTATCATTCACATACAATCACAAGACAAACTTGTTCCTTAAAAAGATTTGAATTGAGATATCCAAATCCCATGTTAGCAGCCTAAATGCTTTCCCATCTTTCCCCCATATCAAGAAAACTACACTTCTTTTTCCAACCAGTAATACTATAATTCAACATAAGCATCTTACACAGGGAACATACCAATGAAATTGAGGTACTGTATTCTTTATAAATTCTCAAGGCTTCTTCTTAGAGATTTGTGGGAACTTGTGCAACCTTCGGGATTTCCAACTAGCATTGGTAAAACCACTGTCTCTCTTGTGTTTTGCAACTTATGTGATCAAGACATCAGTATAAAAGCAGACAATCAACCTTGTTAGGGACTTGTTATTTACAAACACAGCTGGAAGGGTGGTAGGAGCAGATTAAAGGACTAAGGCTCAAAGACAGAAATGTGAATGTGAATGAAAGGCTTGAGGACTTCAGTACTGAGCAAAACTGGGAACAAACAACAATAATAGGAAGGTTAAAAGGCAGAATAGCTAGGGACAGAGCAGCAGACAGTATGAAGCAGTGGAGAAATGGTTCCGTGCAGAAGAAACCCTTGAGACAGCAAGAAGAGTCTTCTGCCAGGAGCAAAGAAAGATTGCAATGAACAGCAATGCGAAGTAAGAAAGAAGACAAAAAGATGGTTTAAGTCCAGCTTTTAATGGACAGAAGAGCCCTCACTGAGTGTGATGGAAGAAGGGGAGGTTCATATTGAAAACTTCTTTGACTTCGGGAAGTTGAGTGGATGAAGGGGTCTTCCAGAGGAAGGCAGGAGATTAGCTTCTGGAATGGAGCATGCTGGTTCCTTGTGATGGTACAGACTTCCCTGCAGAGAGGTTCATTCCCCAGCTTCACTATGAGAAGCTCCCAGGTACCACTGTCCTTTGCTAGATACTGCTAAGGCCTCATGAGAGCAGCAGTGTGGGACACTTGGTAGGCACTGGTTTCCAGTATACTTTGTCCTTGTGTACAGCTTCCTGAAACCAAAACGATTTTGGTTCCTGATGTATTTAGACCTTGTGTGATTACTGGAACCAAAGCAATCTCCCCTTGATGCTTGGAGAATGAATACTGAGATAGAGCAGTTGGGCCTCTCTCTGACCATGTCTATTGGTCCTCAATACGCTGAATAGAGGGGAGCAAGGAGGGACTGCACTTACACCACTACCCACTACCCCCCCCCCACCATGGGAGATTGTTGATTGCAGTGGAAAAATACTAGCCTAGTTTTGACTCAAATGAATCACCTCATGACCCTATAAATACTGATCCTAACCAAGGCCCATTGGAACTCTCTGGGATCCCAGCAAGTGCTCACATCTCCCCCTGAGGTGGGACCCCTCCCCAGTGAAGGGAGAAACACCATCTGTCTGCTAAGACTGACAAAGGCATATATGAGTATTTCTGATCTACAGGACTTTTACAAAATCCTGGAGATCACAGACTGACAAATTAATTTTCAATCTACAGAATAATTACACCTTGTTCACAGGCTAACCTCTCTTTCTCTCTCTGTATATATATAGCTCTGTGTGTGTGACTCGTTTTTTAGATCTTATGGAAATTATTGCATTTATCATAAGCAAGTATTTATCCTGATTTAGTATTGATATATCAGTATTAATGAATTCCTGCTATCATTTACTTTAAGGTACTCTGTTAGACTAAGCACTGCACAAAACTTGAACACCTCATGTTCTATCCTTTTCTCGGTGCCCTTAGACATAGACCATTAACCAGGTCTAGGACTATGGGTAGATCTTACCTTATTTTCTGTGAGAGTTCAGAGGGAAATGGGGTCTATCCTGAACCTCGTGACCAAATGGGAGGGTTACCCTTATCCCCTTCCTTTTGCCCATTCACAATCCCCGTAAAAGAATTCATTACCCTCAGCCCCAAATCAATCTACTGCTTATAGGTTCTTTAGTACAAATATTATAAACATATTGCTTGCATTAGTTGTATATAAGTTTACTCATAATATAATCACACTGGGTTTAGTTACATTCACTTATATTTGATTAATTGCTTTGTAGTAAGTAATGTAGTGACCTTGCCATCAACCGAATCTCATTTAATTTAGTTGATTCTTTGCTATATTTTACTAACTAGCTAAACAGTTACTCTTGTGTAATAAATTACAGTGCTGCTTTCATCTGAGTGAGGTGCATTCCACTCATTTTTTTGCAACAAGTAGAGCCTTAGTCATGGCTCTGTAACAAGTAACTAATTATTTCAATTATTTGTACATTTTCACATCCCTGTGACATCCCTCCAATATGACACATAGAAAACACACATGTCAAACAGCAATGTTCTTTGCCTTTTCCTGTGAGCACAGGTGCTGCAGCTGCCTGTAGCCAGCCCTCCCAGTGACTGTTGCACACACACCTGGACACACTGTTGCACACTAAACCCAAATTCAGCTACTGCATATTGCTGCCCTTCCGGATGACAAGTAACCCCAAAGTGTTCTTGCTTTCCAAGCTCTGAGATTGGATCTCCATTCTCATCCTTTTGTTCCAGTGCCTCCAGAATATCTTTCCTCCTCAGGCTTTAAAAGCACAATGTTGTCCAAATTCTCCTTCCATCCCCTTGATTCATCTTCAGTTTTTTGTTTACTAGCCCATTTCCCCTGCTTTTAAGCAAATCTCTTAATTTGACACTCTTAATCCTCTCCCCCCCCATGTCAAAGCCTAAAGAGACTTCCAATAGTACAAACAGGACTTTTCTTACTTTATTCTGTCTCGTATCTCCACTTAAAGTCCATGTCTCAACAAGTGCCATCTTTACTTTCCCAATCATTTGGAAACATCTCAGCTTTCTAAAGTCACTGTATATATCATTTATTTTGCTCTTCTCATATTGTTCATTGTGCATTCAGTATATGAAGGATGACAGCAGTAAAGTTAATCTTTAGTATGTGTGTACCTACATCTTTCAGAATACCTTAGAGCTGTTGCTCTTCTTCCTCCAGTACTTTTTTCACTATCCTGTATGTGTTATGATTTGGCTTAGTTTAAGCCTGACAGACGCATCCTGCTGAGGTGTATGTCCATATTTTGGAGACAGAAAGTATGACTTTTATTGGTTTGTAAAGTATCATACTTCAAGTAAGCTTCAGAGCAGTATGGACACTGCAGTTATACAGGCATTATTAGAGTACATGCACCTAATAGAACACTTTTAGTGTAACTGTCTTACCATAATCATCTGTGGGCATGGCACTGGCACTCATGGAAACTGGATGTGCACATTTCCTACCTGTATTCATGACCATCCACATCAAGACTGAATCTCTTTTCTGAAATTTTTTTTATTATTATTTTTAAAGTCTTCTCAAATTTTTATTCAGGAAAATGGTGAATTTTCAGCTCTTTCTGTGGAAAAAAAAAATCTGATGAATCTGCTTTCTAGAAATATCTGTACACACTGCACTGAACTTTATGCTTGCTTGATGTATGTAAGTGAAAGTTGTAGCCTCATTTTTACAACCTTTTGTACAACTTTTTGTTGTGAACAAATGAAAGTGAACAGATCTAACTAGTTATCTTACATTGCTAACTCTTGTTCCTTAAAATCATGTAGGGATGTATCCACAAGAGCTATGGAGTTGTTTGCCTGCATGTGTGGAGAAAAGAAGGGAAATGCTTTCCGTGAAGGTACTTTATATTCTAAAGGTCTCCTTCTTCACTGACTATGGGGCAAGAACAGAGAGATTAACTTCATGTGGCTATAGCTAGTACATGAGAGTCATTATTTTTAACCATTGTTAAAATCTCACCTTCTCATCCATTAACAAGACAGTAAGTTGGTTTGAAGCAGTTTCTTACCTCTATATGTTTCCTGTTCACTCTGTGAACAGCAGCAAACCAGAGCCTGAGTGTACTGACGATCAGCCACAACTGTGAAACCGTTTAGGAGCCTTTAGAAATACCGATCTAAGGAACAAAATTCTTCTGTTCTGTGATCGCACAGTATTATAAACATAAGGTATTTGGTCTTTGATTCCGACAGAAGCTGTGCCTGGGCATGAGGATTTATTGGGAAATTCTATTACACCCCCTCAACCCGTTATTTCCCTGCTGATTGATGACTACTTTTTGAAAGCTATTGCCTTCCCAATTTGTCATGCATTTAACAAGCACTATTCAATTATTCCAGGATTTTCGTATTTTAACTGGTGAGTCATGCACTGCTAAATGAAAATAAAAAATAATATTGAAAATGCCTCTTGTTTCTTTCTCAGTAACTTTAATCAGCTAGTATTGCTGGACTTAGCCTGTGTGTACATAGCCAGGTCTCTGAGTGCCATTAAATGATAAGCCAGGATCTGGCCTTGCAGCCTGTTCTATTCAGACCTGTGCTATGCTCATGCAAGTCCCTCTTGAAAACAGGAGACTTCTGTGCGCTTGTAACAATTTACCTGTGCACAATGAATTGCAGAACTAACAGCCCTAATCTCTCCAGGTCTTGATTACCAGGCTGAGGAATAATTATAATGGTATTTCTTGCCCTGTTGACCACGACTGGAACATTTCAGGCAATGTTGTGTGTTGGAGAGTGTGTGTGATCATGGATAAAAAACACTGTTTGAGACTTCTCTAAGTATGTAGGTGCTACTGGCATGGAAGTCATTAATGATTAAATGATTCATCAAGACAAAACAGCAAGTTCAAAATGGTTGGGAATGTTTTCAAGTGAAACAAAAATTGTGGTGTTTTCTTGGTTTATTACACTTCAAAACAGTTCTGCATTTGCTTCTTTTTGATTTACATACAATTGTTCACTCTCTGTAAATTGAAATTTGGTCCTACTTAGAAAAGCATACTGGAATATGTCTTAGAAGGGCCTTTGCCTATCTTTTCTCATGTGCAAGTATTTAGAAACCTGATCAAAGTTTTAGAACATCTGGTAACATCTGTCCAAGCCTCCTAATTTTATTGTTTTCCCCTGCACTTCTAGAATGTACATAATAAGCCCAGCAACAAATACCAGGTTAAATAGCCCTATAATTGAAATTTTATTTTTCCCTGATTCTTGCCTTCTTCACAGAGCTAGCAGCAGCTGACAACATGATTACTACGTTATGCACAGTTTTGATTAGCACCGAGTATATTTTAATAGACAAGTCAGAAGCAATCTGGAAATGTTTGTTGATAAAGATAATTGGGAGGATAAATTCAAGCATGACTACTGAGAACATGTGATTTTCCAACATATGCTTCATGTCATCGATTTCAAATTATTTAATTCCACACACTACTCTAAAATAATCTCAAACAAACATTGTCCAAACAGCAGTTGTTCAAATGACCTATGACTCCAGAGCATTTACAATATGGTTCAGCTTTTAGCCAGGGAAATGTCATTGAAAATGCCAAGTGAATGGAAAGCTGAAAGCTTAAAAGGTTTGATACACTGGTAGTATTTATTTCTAATGTTTTCCCCTTATTGTCAAGTCTGTTGAAGTGTTCAGCAATACCATTTTGAGTTTCTCCCTTCCTTATTCATCCTTTTTAGTCTTTAAATGCATTTTTAGTTCTTACAGGTGAGAACGTTTTAGATGTCTTCTTTTTCTATAACATTTTCTTGGCTGACAGAGCTTGGCAGCAATGGCAAGTGCACTGCTTCTAAGGGCACTGTTAATCCACAGAGTATTATCTTGTCTGGGATGCTACAAGGCAGGGTGCTGAATACCCAACTCAGTCCCAAGTTACACAGAAGCAAGATTCCTTCTTGTGCAATCTTTCACATCTGTGATCTGTCAATAAACATCTCTAATCAGCTTTCTTCTTCAGACACAAAGGGACAGCAGTAAATTCCACATTTCAGACTACTTTCAGGTGAATGTCTTTCCCTCACAGATGTAGCTCGCATACATTTCACAAATGTGTAAACTGTGCTACAGAGTGACTTGACAGAAAGAGCAAACAGTAAACACACTGCAAAGCCAGTTACAAAATTCTGAGCCAAATTACTGGAAAAGCGAAAGAAAACCTAGCCCTGATTTGAACTTTTCACTGATTTGAGCAAAGTTTAGGTGACTGTCCTGGTTTGAGAAAGAACAGAACTAATTCTGTTCAGTGATTTTACTTTTCAGCTCAGTTCTTCTAACTAACTGCACTGTCTGAAGTTAGC
>JAAGNO010021818.1:0-20652 GCA_033439905.1 Ceryle rudis
GGTTCCCTGCTTGTGGTTCTATCCAGGCCCGGCCTAACCCGGCACTTGGCTGAGGCCCCCCAGGCCAGGAGCTGCTACCTCCCCCTGGGTACAGGCAGCTGCCCCTTGGTCCAACAGAGGGAACGTCAGGTCAGATTGAAAGAGAGAGGGGAAAAAACTTGCTTAAAACTTTGTATAAATTCTGTATCAAAAGGCTGTTGCATGGGTGTGGAGTGAAACCTGTCGTGTGAGAAGGTGGGGAAGGAAAAAAGTTAGTGGGCTTTGCCTAAAATTGCCTTCTTTACCTCATCTTTCCTTCTTTATTGCCTAGTTATCCCTCTCTTCTGCTACATTGTCCAACATTTGTAGTTCTTGTATTTTTTTGTCTCGTAGGTTTCCTCTTTTTCCCTCTTTTTAATTGACGATCCCTGAGAAAGCCAGTGCAATTTTCTGCCTAGTGCTGTAATTGTGACGTAGAAAACCAAGAGGCAAATTAATTAATAGCACATGGTTTCAAAGCAGAAGGACCCCCTCCCAGTAAAACAACAGTTCTTTTCAGTCATGTTCAGTGATCGTCCCCTGCTCTGTCTCCAAACCTGGCAGTTTTGGAGAAAGAGGAAACACATTCCAGTTACACAATTAAAACTTTATAGATAAATAACTACTGCAAAGTCTCTTTACATTTACCCTCTTTTGAATTTCAATTCAGTTGGGGAGTCAACAAAACACACAGGCAGGCTTTTTGCAAGAAGTCCGGTTTTGTCCTTTCATTTTGGCATCTAATTTCTTGACGGCCGTCATCCGCCCACGAGTTAACGATGTACGGTCTTGCTGGAAAACAGCAAGAATACCTTCCTTCAGAAAGCTGCCATCATGGGGAGAGGCCTTCAGAGATCTGGGGCTCCGCTGCCACCTTAGGTCAAAAACTTCATTAGGACCTGTAAAGCTTAGCAGTGCTTTACTTGTTTTTTCTGGCTGACCACCAAAATAGACAAACTCTTGACTTATTTAGAGACAGGAGAGACAAGCAGCTCCTCGTAGCCAAAGATGGAAAAGGCCTGTTAGAGCCTCGAGTACATCCACCTCCTATGCCAGTGTTTAATCTCTCCCGAAAGGAGATGTATCAAATACTAAAGTAGTACTACTCTTGGAGGATTTTTTAAAAGGTCAAGGAGTATATTGTTAGGAGTGGGGGGTCAGTGCATGTTAATTTATGTTGGTTATTGCACTTAATACAATTATATAAAAGCTAAGGGCCTATGAATAGAATTGCTGTTTAAGGCCTCTGAGCCTCCTCTATTCCTGTTAGTTAAGGGCCGAGAAATGCCTCCAACCATCTGTAAAAAATTGCTTTGTGAGTACGGGACTCGTGAAATAATGATTAACACTCTTGCCCTCCCCTCCTTCCATTTCCCCCCCCAACCTCTCTTTCTGTTTTTTTTATTAGTATTCGGATCTTTTGCAGATCATCTGCACATCAGTTCTCGTTCTTTCTCTCTTAAATCTGTTACCAGAAGTACACATGGCTGTAATATTTGCATTAGCTGTGGTATGCTGCCATCTCATTTCTGGCTGTAGAGATCGCTCTAATAAAGGACATGCGTAAATTAGCTTTTATTTTTATTACTACATTTTCAAGCAAGTTTTGCAGTGGTTGTTTGTGTAGCTTTCGATAAGTGTCAACTCTTGCTGAAATGCTAGTAGTTAGTTTTAAATATACTTTTGGAGAGGCTTTTTCTAGAAATTAAAATACCTTTCAGCTTTACTACTACTAGATATGTCCAAGGTTCAATAGGGGCAGGTTAATTTGATTGTTGTCATGTCACACACACCAACACCCCCCCTCCCCCAAAAAAAGGCCTTGAAGTTACTATTTTTCTCTCGTTCCTCCCAATATTTTGTGGGGACTACTTAGGGATTGCTAAGCAGTATTTGCTGACTTGCTGGCAGTGTCCATGCAAGTCTGTTGTGCCAAAATACTTTGTTTTTATCACCTGTTTAGCAGGACCACTGGATAAACAGTTAGCTGGTCTCAGTTACCACTGCATCTGTCTAACCCGGGAAGCCTGAGAGTGAAAACCCTGATAAAGCCTAATTACCAGTAGAAGTGATAGGAAAGTGAGCAGATTTATGGTCCTGCAGATGTGAGAACCAGTTTAGGGGAAAATAATCCCAGCAAATTTCTGAGGAGCGCTTAATAGCAGCCAAACTTTGTCTGGAATGAGACTGTGCTGTTTCGCTTCCATTTTTGTAGATGTAATCCCATTTCCTTTTTAAATATAAGCAGGGAAAAAACATGCCTTTGGACCTGCAGCAGTGTCCATGGATGTTGTCTGGAGTAGGGACAAACGGTACCTCATTTAAGTACAGGCAGTTTTCTGTATAAGTCACCTGGTGTTCAGAACAATACTCGGGATTGGCCGTGCGCACGCGCGCACACATTACATATGTACTGGAATATAAAATAGATTTTTTTTTTTCTAGCATTTTCAGTCCTTGGCAGTCAAGTTTCCTAATTCGTAGAAGAGTTTGGAAGGATTGTCTTGGTCAAACTCAGAGTTTCCACTTGAAAATAAGAAGTTCCACCTGTGTTTTATACCATATTTGATGCTGCTATTCAGGTGGGTTTGGAAGGATGGTAGAAGTTGCATTTCTTCATGTGCAAATAATTAATACAGCATCATGGTAGCAGCATGACCCAAGTCTCCTTTCTAATACAGCTTAAGTCTCTGTAAAACCTCCCCTGCCTTGGTACCCACCATCTGTCCACTCCTCGTGGCTATCCTGCAGCTTCCAGCACAGCTCAGGTGCTTCCTGTGTCTGGTGTTCCTGTCCCTGTGCAGCTAGCCACTGGCTGAGCTGTAAGTGTGGTGACAAGGATGTCCATTCCGACACCGATGGTACCATGCTGGTTACCAGGATGCAGCGTTCACCACCTCAGGAGAAAAGGGAGGATTCCCCCCAGTCAGAGGCAAAAGGTGACCTCAGTGAGGGTTTGTGGAACGTTGCTGAGCCCTGGCATTGTTAGTCTCAGTGTCTCAGCACCACCTTGTTCTCTCCCAAGCAGGTGTAGATGGGCAAGAGGAAAAGGGAGGCAAATTTAATTTTCCACTTATTTTACTGGGCTTGTTTTCCAACTTTGGCAAAGTCCTGTTTTCCTCCTGTTCTCCTTGCTCTCCCATTGCAGCAGCTCTGTCTCAGAGGAGGTGGCCCAGTAGCCGCTTTGCTAGCCAGTGGATGTGCTGGAAGGGTTATTGTCAACATCTCCCCACAGCTGAAAGTGGTAGCTCCAGTTGGGTGTGTAGCTTTTTTTAAAAAGGGCTCGGAGTAACATGAGTTTCTAGGCCCAGAATATAGTAAATAATTTCCTAAGAATAAAGTCAGGGTGTGCCCAGGAAAATGTGTTCCATCATCTCTTATTTTCAGCAAGCTGTAAGTGAATGGTGTGGGATGATGCCATGCTAAATAACCGAAGCTATCATGGGCTTCTGTCTGAGCAGATGAGGTTCAACTGCCTGGGAAACCTGGATGTTTTCAGTTTGTGTGCAAACCTTTCTGAAGGGGGGGAATATTCGGAGAATCTGATTGTTTTAAATGCTGCATTTTTCAAAGTTAGTGCATGGTTGAAGGCAAAAAAAAAAAAAAGGAAAGCAGCAGGGGAACTGACGTGGAGAAATTATGTCCAGTTTTTAAAAGCAGTGATGCTTCCATTTTTTCCTCCTCAAATTATTGGCCGTCATGTGAACAGTTCTACCAGACCAGATTATGGGGCAGAAAAGCGCTGCTGAATCGGGGCCCAACACACCTTTGAGCTTTTAGCTTTACAGAATAAGGTTATTTGTAAAGGAGGAATGGGGATAAGCACTGAAAACCACATGCTGACATGCAGCTCGTCCCGTTACGGTCCCAATGGCACGACTGTTAAGTCCATGCCCATGTTGGTGTCCACCCTTGGTATGGGCAAAATGAACAAGTGGACCAGAAGAGAGTTTTTTTGGTCTTGTACTGAGCCAATGGCATGTAGTGGCCACTGTGGGGGGGGGTGAGGTGGGGGAAGTCAGTATTTCCTGGGAGAGAAGTAAGGATGAGAGAGGGGCTGGTTAATTAGGAGGAGAGTTGGGGAGAAGTGGTCAACAGCCATGATGCTGTCAGTTATTTAACCTCGCTATACAGTATCTATAGTCAAGCAGTATTAACCTAAGTGCCGTGAGCTGTGAGCATCCAAAGACAGACAAAAGCCATCACAGAAACGTCTCCATGCCTTTGCCTTTCTTTGGAGACCCTGTCCGGGTGACTTGCTAAAATCCTGCTGCTCATGTCCTTTGTGGCAAGCTGATGCCAGGTCTCTTACACCTTTCTGGTTTCCTTTCTAAACCTTTCTGGTTTCCTTTCTAATTATCTTATGTTTTAGTTAATTTTAAGCTCTGTTTTGGCATGTTATAAGGGGCCAGTGATTTAAGGGAAGAGAAAAACCCATGGGAGCGGTAGTGGGGAAGAGAAGGAATGTCCATCAGCTTTTTTTTTTTTTTTCCTGTTTAGAGAATGTGATAAAACCTGACCTACCCGTTTAAAAGTTCCTAGCTGTGCCAATTTCAAAGCAAACAAACAACTTGTGGCTGGTTTGTTAGTACCTCTCCAGTGTGGGGACGGTGTGGTGAGGGGTTTCCATGCCCAGGCACAGTTCTCAGCCCTTGCCATAGATGTGCTTCTATGGCCTCTTGCTCCTCTGAGACTCTCCGGTCCACGCGTCCCAAATGTAGGACCAGAGAGAATTCCTGCTTGGAAGAGGAATTGAATTTCCTCTCGAGGTAGAATGAGAGGGACATCCTAACGTACTGGGAGAGACGACATGGCTTTGGGGAGGGTTGAGTTTTGGCAGCATATTTGGTAACTCGCTTTTCCTTCCAAATTGTGACTTGAGAAGCCAAAAAAAAAAAAGTGACACATAGGCTTTAAAAAATAATTTTTAAAATCTGTCCACCGTCGTTTCCCAGACTCACCCTCATCAAAGCAATGCTTCTCAGTTACCCTCCTTACCCTCACACGAACATCTACCGGGGAAGCATGATCTGGCACAGGTAGAGAAATGACTAAATGAACTCATGATCTGCACATGGCCTTGGCAGTTCCTATTTCTTCTCTTTCAATCCTCCCTCCTTTTATAAAGAAAGAAAAGAAAAAAAAAAAAAGTCAGTCCTGTTTTCCCCTTATTTCTATGTCATTGTTCCTCCTTCTCCTATGTCCTGACTCAGGCACACGTGCACTGTCTTGGTTTACCTTCAGTTGTAGCTCCCAGATTTTCACCCACCCCTGTGGACACCTTGGAAAAGGCCCACGGCCAATTCCCCTGCTCCTCCCACCATGTTTCCTACTGTGCATATGCTCCTGATGAATGCAGGAGGCCAAAACTGGGAGACGAAGGAGCGAGCCGGAGTCTGAGCAGCCAGTTCAGCAGCCGTGATCACCAGCTGGCTTGGCCACTGTCTTCTGGCACTTGGACGAGCCTGAAGTTCATCACGGAGCAGAGGAAGCAGATGGTAGGGCCTGTCAATGAAAGTGTGAGAAATCTTCTCCTCGGCTGCTGAGTTTGGTGTGAGGGTTCCTCGCCTTTGTTGCTCTGTGGGGAACAGAGTGGCATGCGCTGCCGCACCTGTTGCGCGGGGCTGCCACGGTTAGAGGTGGATCCCTCGGCAGAAATCGCAGGGCGCAGAGGGGAGCGTGTGCTCCCTGCTTCACATGAACTTGAGGCAAGTGAGGGTGGAAAGGAAGAATCTACTACACGCCAGCGGGACTTGTTACCGTGTATTCTATATTTTTATGGAGAGGTTTGTAAATAACTGTGAGCTTGTGTGTTCATAGGCGTGTGCTTGTAGCAAAAGGCTGATGGAACCAAATAAGAGGAGCAAGGAAAAAAAATCCCTGCTTTAAAATACTGATTTGCACACAGGGCTGTTCTAGTCCATATACTGGCAGGTCACCCACACCTTCATCTTTAGGCTTTAAGGAGAGGCTGAAGTGCTTGGGCATAGTGTGAAGTAAACGAAGAGGGTGCTGAGTCACTAAGCTGCAATATCGGGGCGCTCCGCTCAGCAGGCTCATGCTATAGGGGATGTTGTGTTTCAGTGTGACCCTAAAAGTCATCTTGAAGGACCTATAGCAATGGCTTCTTAAAGCTTTATGGTTTTCTTTTAAAAAAAAAAAAGAAAATAAAAGAAAAATTAAAAGTATGTTCGTGAGAAGGAAGAGAAAACACAATTATATTTTGGTTTTAAATTAAAAGACTTTATATTTAATATCAAATCTAAATGCCACTGATTTGTCTTAGTACATGACAGCGAGGAGGTAAAATGCCTGGGATAGGAAGACAATAGATTTTTTTTTTTAGTTGTTTTCCTTTTTACTGACCAAACCGAATGAACTACAAAAATAAAGAGCTTATAAAATGTGAAATCAACATTATCTTTTTTTTTTCTTAGTTTCTCCAAGTGCTTTCTGGTTCTGCTCTTTAAAATTAGTATCAGAAACCATGACATTTTTTACATCATAATTTTAAATTCACACTATAGTTTCAACTTCTTACAACAATTATACAAGACACTTTTTTTTTGTTTGTTTTTCTTACATGGTATTTGTGAATATCCAAGTCCTTGTATGTGTATGCAGGCTGTTTTTTGGATGCCTGGATGGACATGTATGTGTACATGAGAGCATGTCCCAAAACACAAGTGCATGCAAATCCTTGCTAGATATAATAAGGGCAAAATGGGGTCCTTTTCTTGGTATGGAGAAATTTTACAAAAAATTTCTAGCGGGCTCCCTGTTCACAGGTTTTAATGTACATGAAGAAAATTACAGTTCATTTCGTAAATATTTCCAAACTTTTTTTAAGGCCTACTCAGTATTAATTACACTGAAGTACAGGGCAGACTGTTTTATTCTATCACAGTTTCTGAAGCTGAAAGCATATTTTAAAAGGAAATAAATGTTTGTGGACCTGCTATGGTCAGTATTTCTGCAACTTCCGTTCAGGTTTTTTAACCCTAATTTTAACTATATGGTCAGGAAAGTATTCTATGGATGACTGTATTCCTCAGCAGTCTTTTGTGATCCAAAGCTTTGTGCTTTATTTACAAACCCGGTAGCTATTTCGTGAGTCAAGGAACTACCTCGTGTTCAAGCAAGGGCTTTCCTTATCCAAGCTGGCTTCCATCAGGCCTTAGCCTGACCACAGTAGGACCCTGCACAACAGTAATTGCTGCTCACAGAAGCAGACTAGACTCTTCCAGTGAAAGGCCTTTTGTCTTGCATCTGAAATTTTATATTTTTATTTATTTTTATTTTCACAATAAGTAAAATACCTTGGCTGTGTTGAAAATCAAGCTCTTGCTGAATCTTTTAATTCTTCTGTTGCAGAAGAGGGGTAAAGACCTTACAGCCCTCCCTGAAAGATCCTGGTTTCTGTGAATTTCTAGTTCCTATTTTGAAGAGTTTTGTTATTTTTAACAGTTTCCACAGTATGTAGTTCTGGGGTTGTGTGACTGCTTCTCTGTACACATGCTCGGTAAACCCATTAGCAATAGATATTCTGGCTTTATTCTCTGCCCTGTGCTACATCTGCTGCATGGTAGAGGGACTATTCAAAGCCTGAGAGGAATATTTGGTTTTCCAGGTCAAGTTTGTTCGGATTGTCAAAACATGAGAGTAGGGGTATTTTTTTTAATTATTATTGATTTTTTTTTTAACACTAACAGTTATTGCCTGGCAACTGACCCGAGACCTTCCAAACTTGTACCACACAAACCATTGGTACTTTGTTTGCTAGCTTTCTTGCTTGTTTTCTTCTCTATTATTCAAAGTCAAGCCAGGCCTTCCTCAATGGGATGGGCTTTAGAAATCTGTGTATAATGCAGCTGCCAAACTGAGAATGGAGATCCTGCAGCTTAGCACTCTGTAAACAAAATGTGACTATGTCCTTCCACACTGAAAGGTTTTAAAGATACCCAAATGCACAGGAGTGCTGAAATCCTACTAACCTGCTAGACTCTTTTCTGTTTGCATAAGACCTTCATTTACTCTCCTGTAAGGTTCACGAGATGATGGAGTCAGTTCTCTTCTTACACTGAAGCCATAAGCAAAACTCCCACAGACCTGTATACAAAAAGTTTTGGTTTGAGTGTTTTTTTTTTTTATTTTTCTGAAGTTGTTGTTTGATCTTTTCTTTTGAGGCATATTCATCCCTTTCATTTAGTTTTAGTTGGTATATATTTCTATACAGTAGAAATATTATGATTTAGCTTTTTTGTTTGCTGCCCAAATTTAAGCAAATATTACATGTAAGAAAAGCAATTTTAGGAAAAAAATCCAGAAAAATCTGATGAGAGGGAAATGGAAGAAAACATTGTTCTGCATAAAAGAACATTTATTGCATTTCATCTGTTTGGGTTTTTTTTCTTTTTGAAATAATTTGAGTGTTCTGATCTACAAAAGACCACAGCCTGTCTGTGTTATCATGTCCCCCCTCCCCTCCCCAATATGCAACACCAATTAAACACTCTTAGGAAACTAAATCAGGCTCTTGGTTCATTCATGTTAAAGGAATTTCTTGCATAAATGTGAACTGGTATAGTAGGGCTCTGTATGGGGGGTGACCGGCTATATGTGCATATCTGTAGGCATTAAAAAAGCAGTATAGTAACTGAAAATAGAAATATAATCAAATTAATCTCTCCTCAATTTGTTTATAAGGCATTTAGGTAAGTTAACAGAATTTTAAGTTGTTTAAACTGCAGCATAGCTCTCCTATGGAGTGAAACAGGCTGGAGAGAGGCTTCACAAATTTATTGCTGTTCCAACAGTTGCTTTGAAAATGTGTTTAAATGTGCTTGAACAGACACATCTATAAGGTGTGTACCACTCGCCTCACTTAACCAAATCTGACCCAAACCCTACTGAAATTCAGGGCTGTTTTTTCACTCTGTAGGAATTATATCAGACCATTCAGAGGCCTCATTTATTTGAGGGAAACCTCTCTCATTATTTGTGTGTGCACATGTAGACACATATATTTTACCTGTCCATGTACAAAACCCATAGGTTTTGTGTCATTTTTAGTGTGGCTTTCTGCACTAAGTATACACGTGTGCATGAGAAGAATTGTGCAACAACAGTCTCCTCTTTATGCACAGGTATGGTTTGTTTTGGGTTTTTTTTTGGTTTGCTTGTTTTGGGTTTTTTGTACATCTAGGTATTGTCTCAACTACAATGGGAAAAAACCAACAGATTAACTTTTACTGCTGCATTTTAATTTGTCCTTGAAAGTCAAAATTATTTTGGTGATAGTGTCACGATTTTTATTTGGTAGCAGAGTGTAATGTCTCTGGCACAGGGGCTGAGAAGTCATGAACATGTACCTGGAGTATCTAATACACCAAAGGAGTTGTGTGTGGGTTTGGTTTTTTTATTATTTTTTTTTTTTTTCCTCCATAGTGATAAAGTAACTGTGGGGCAAACCCTGCTTGCTTGATTATCCACATTTTCCTAACAAAGACCACTTAATTACAGAGATAAAAATACTGATTGCTTTCATAGGTGGACTTTTGCATCTGTTGGTATTATAGACATTACATCAAATAGTTGTTTCTTGATTTAAAATGCTTTTATTTATTGGCTTGCCTTTCCCTGCTGCGTAGTTTAGGAGCCTAACCTCAGATAAGGAAATTTGAAATTTTAGGCCATTGTTTCTTAACCTATGGAGAGACCCCAAACAATACAGAAGTTGTTTCTGTATCAGCTTTAAGAATAAATGTAGATAGAATCTAACAATTGTGAGATATTACATTCTGGTATCCAAAAGGCAACCACAGTTGGGTCTAATAGGCTTTTTGGAGAAGATAGAAAGAAGGAAACCAGTCAGTGTGCTCTCTGTCATTTCTAGCAGCCCTGAACTGCGTGAAATTTGAATAACAGAGTTTCAGTGGAGCAAACAGAAGATCTTGGATCAAAGGGAATTCAGAAAGGTGCAAATTGTGCTAATAGAGCACCATCAAACATGCCCATTTGGTCATCTGGGCGTCAGCCCTGGGTGAAACTGCTCTGTGCAGCTGGTCTCCGGCATCTCAGGCCAGCGGATGTGTCAGGCCGTGGAAGCATGTCTGACTGGGTGAGCGGGCAGGAGAGGTGACATGTGGCATCATGCTGAGGCCACCTGCTTGGTAGCTGTGGCACCAGGTCTACCCAGTGCCCTGCTGCAGCAGTGGCTCAGCCTTGTTAGAACGGCTGGGTGAAAAGAAGAATGGAGTGTAATTGCTGACCTTTAGTCTCCTATAGTTTTTAACTTCAGTGGGCTTTAGTCTTGTAAACCGGCAAGTGGGTGATGTCTCTTGGCCACTGTGGTGGACGATACCAGCCAGCTGACCACCTCAGTGGCTGCGGTGTCAAGGCTCAAGCTAATCTCTCCAGGAGGGGCGAAAATGAAGCAAACTGAATGCTAAAAATGTAAGAAGGGAACTTAAACATCTAAAAGATAAAAAAAAAAAAAAAAATACATGGAGGCTCTTTTGGAAAATTACAAGGTCTAAATGCATGACAAATGGAGGCTTGACTTCTTGTTTGAAGGAATGTTTGTAATAGCTTTGGTTTATTTATTCTCAAGTTAAGCAGCGTTGTAATGGACACCATGAGGAGGGTTTAAAATAGTTGCTTAAGTTGCTACCTTTGCCTAGTAGAACTAAGCCTTAATGAAAGTTTTACTGGGTATATGTTTCTTTAGGGGGCTGGTATGTGAGTAAGAGAGACACACAACAAAAAAAAAAAAGAAAATTGTGTCTGTTAGGCATGATACAGATTCCAGGCCCATGTGTGTAAAGGCCAGATGCAGCTCCCTTTGCTTACATTATTGAACTATAGTTTCGTTTCCAGTAAATCAAAGTATTTATCTGAGTGGCTGGAGCATAAATTGGAATTAAAGATAAGCCTAAGTATTATTGCTTTAAAAAAAAATAAATTCCAAACATAATGAAACGGAGAACAAACCAAAAATTAAAATTTTACTCTGCCATTCTTGCTGTAGCTAGTCAGGTTTATTGATACAAAGTGCTTAATGACTGCTCCAGCTAATAATACAAAACACTAATTGCATGTTTAGATAATTAGTAGTCCAACCCATATTGCTCTGTCCCATGAACCCAGTCCTACCACACCTAAGCAGGATCTAGCCCGTTGGCTTCACAAGGGCAATTGGGATACATGAAGAAAGCGTGTTTTGGCTCAGGCATCTGCAAACAAAAGTCTCCTGCACATTTGCAACCAACAAAGCACGTTCAGGAGGATTTTTTTTAGATCAATGTAAAGTAGGAAGGAAAAATAATTCTATTGAGGTAGTAGCGGAAGCTAAATGTTAACAAGCTTGAATCAGAAAAAAAAAAAAAACAAACCCAAACCCTGTCAGAGCAGCATACTGCCATTTTATCACTGTCATCTGTTAATATAAATGTTATTAAAGCAATATGAATATTAAAAAGAAATGTTAATCCTCTTTTCATATTTACTCTGTAGTAAGTAATTTTTTTACAAAATTTTGACATTAAAGATAGTAATAAAAAAATTGCTGTTGAGAACAAAGGCTGGAGTTGTTTTTTTCTCCATTTAAACTACAGATTAACAGTTTATTTACTTGTCACTTATTGCTGCCCATCCCCATCACTGCTTTTTATTTGATATTTTACTTGCTGTTTCTTTGGCACTATATGAAGCAGGTTTGAATTTCTATATGATTCTAATCCTCTCTGAGCATATCACTAATATTTTCCTTAGAAAGCTCTTGTCTTTCAAATAAGAATTTCCCCTCTAACTTTACATTTCTATTTCAAAATGCTAAATATACTGATGTTTTGTTATTTTGAGCAGTTTCTGTTTGGGATAGTCTTTCTGGCAAGCTTGAGGATTCATGTTTGAAGCTATAAACGCTTCTGTAGGTATGAGTAAGTCTGATTTTGTGAGGAGTCGAAGCCAGCAGGACTCCTCAAACAAGTCCGCAGATATTTGGATGGAGGAGAAGACAAGGGAGGGCTACAGATACTGAGTTTTATTTTTAATTACATCTGCCTGCCAGGATCATCAAGAAATATGACAATAAATTTCATGAAATTGGCTGGATTGTCTGGGACACGTAACACAGAAATGAAGCTGTTTGTTTAATTTGATACCGTAAGATAAAGTTAATTCAAATACTTTATGTCTTAATCAAATGTAATCATTGTGATTATTGAAACATTTGGTCTGACTTAGTTAAATTTACAGGTAACATTCTAACATCTAGAAATCTTCCCATCTGATGATACCTGGTTGAAAAATTTGCAAACCCAGGAATCAGTTTCTAAAATTTGTGTGTGGGGAGTCAGAAGCCTAATTAAAGATGCTATTAGATAAACAGCTTTTTATTTTACGTATATATATAAGTTGTTGCTGTGTTTTTTCACTAAGATCTTTGTTTTGGTTAGTTAAGCATTTTTTTTTTCTTTCTCTTCCCCTTTCACTGCATCCCTTCTAAACTGCAGCCACAAATTAAAAAAAAGCTTAGGAAAAGCTGCGTGCCTGGTTCTTGATATTGCTCCTACTGGATTTAATGGGAATGGTATCAGTTTGAGAGATGGGGGGTATGGTGTAAAAGCAGAAGGACAGAGGGGCATAAAACCAGTCAACTTAGCGAACATTTCTAATGTAGTTGGAAGCTTGTGCAACAAGAGAAAAAGGGTTCGAGGGCATAGTCGGGGTAAGTAAGGAGGCCAGAAAAATCAGTGTTTTAGAAGCCATGTTTGCAAGCATAACAAATACATCTAACCTGGAAAATGGAAATGAAGTTTTTAAACAATATTGGTTTTAGAGTAATGTAAATTAAGGAAAACTCTAAGGAAAACCCTTAGACTCGTGTATTGCTTGTTAACGTTGAGAGGGAAGAGTGTAACATTTCACATCTGACTTGGAACCCAAACAAAAAGACTATTTTTGGGTGCCTCTGGCATGACTTCCAGATCAGAGGATCCCAAAGTGATCTGCTACTGTATAGAAATATGATGTCATCAGGCAGCAGGAGCAGTCTCTTTTGGAGTCAAACATGATGGCTGTTTAACTGCATGTAGCAATGACAAATGAGAATTTGGGCTTTTCACAGGAAAGAGGGAATTTGCTCATATGTAGAACTTCATACTACAGCTGACTGGCTCTGATAAAATGACTGACAGCAGTACTGGCCACCATTCCCTCTTCAAACTGCCTCCCAAGGGCTTTGCTCTGCCACCCTGTCAATAGGAGTAGCCCAGATGAATTGCTGAGTTCTGTGATTCAGATGGAGCATTAATAAGCAGGACTTCCAGGTCCTCCTTCAGGCTTCACCACCTTTTCAGTGTAACCCTGAACAGACATCTGTTTTTTTTTTTTCAAATGGTACGTACTGTTTAGGGATGGAACCCATCTCTTATAAGGCCAGGCTGAGAGACTTGGGGTTGTCCAGCCCTTCAGTACTTCAAGGAGCCTGTCAGAAAGATGGGGACAGACTTTTTATCCAGGTCTGTTGTGACAGGACAAGAGGTGATGGCTTTAAACTAAAAGAAGATTTAGACTAGATACAAGAAAGAAATTTTGTTGTGCTGAGGGTGGCGAGACCCTGGCCCAGGTTGCCCAGAGAGGTGGTCGATGCCCCATCCCTGGAACCATTCCAGGTGGGGTTGGCTGAGGCTCTGAGCAATCTGCTCTAGTTGCAGATGTCCCTGCTTCCTGCAGGGGGTTGGACTAGGTGACCTTGAAAGGTCCCTTCCAACCCAAACCATTCTAAGATTTACATGAAGCATATCTCAGCAAAATGGAGGTTTCAAAAGGCAATGCAGTTTTGGGTAGACTGATCCCAGGCAGCTGGTTACTGAACTGTGGAGATTGGGGTCCACTTTTTTATTCTATTTGTTCATGTCTCTTGGTGATGCCATCTATGTATCATGGCTGCTGATAGTTGCTAAAGTTTTCTGTCTGGAGTAGTCATTTGCTTTCTCTCCATTGTCAAAAAGTACCAAGGAAATGAAAGAAGGCAGCCTGCTGTGTCAGAAGGCTATAGGTAGAAAGGTTTTGGTGGGTTTTCCCAAACCACGCTGACCAGAAATTAACTGTCCTTTTTTATCTGGCAGACCTTAGCAATGTCAGCACTTAGTTTTTCTCAGCTGTCTTTAGAGGACCCAGCTAAGCTGCTTATGATGTTTCTTGGCCCTTTGTTGAAGAAGGTGGTCGTCAAATCTTTGATTCTCACTTGTCTTGGAAAACATTTTGTTTATGTGGATATTGACATATATAACAGTCTTAAAAAAATACAAATTAAAAATTCGTGTCTCCTTGCTGTCAATCGGGATTAGCTTCCTGAAGACCAGCAACGGGGACATCCCTGTTAACTTTCACCAGGAAAAAGAGGGAAAGGGATATTGCCTGAATGTCTTACAGACAGAATTGACAAAGATGATTTCCTAAGGTTGTTTCATGCTTTGCTGCAAGTTCTGATGGTGCTTCTCCTGCAGCTGGGACATTCATAACCACCTCTCCTGCAGGGACTCTCTGTTGCCTAACAAGACATGCACTCACAGTGCAGCCTTTCCCATCAGCCTGGGAGGTGTAGTCTTGTGGTGACCCACTTCCAGTAGGAACTTAATCATCACTGAGACTTGTATCTGAGTGTCAGGACTGAATACAAACCAGCAACACATTCAAGAGTTATTGAACATTCTGATGGCCACTGTCTGCCTGTCTTTCACACACATGTGCTCATGCACATAGAGCATGATTACAAGCCCTGTTGCCATAGGAAACCAGGCTAAGACCAAGTAAAGTCAGAAGACATGAGCTCATTGGTTTTCCATTCCACTTCCTTTTTAAACCTGATAGCACAGGTTGTTTGTTTTGGTTTGTTGGGGGGGATGGTTTTTGTTTTTGTTTTTGTTTTTTTTTCTTCATTAGATTGGATGTGTTCTTGGATACTGGGTAATTTAGGCTTTGTTCTGCATGACACTGTGGTGTCTGTCATGGAGTTTGTCCAATTGCTATCTTTGCTGGGCCCTAGCTAGCCATTCTCTACTTGATTAAGTCATCAGACTTGCTGCTGTGGCTTGCAGGTTTTCTTCCTGGTCTCCTGCTTATTGTTGAGAGTATCTCCTGTAATCACTTTGCTCTCCCTGCAGAGTCTTGCCCTCCTTGAAAAAAGTAGTGGCATCACAGGAACCCAGGATGTTCTCAAATGGATCTCATCTGAGTGGGCTGCACCGTTGGTATAAAAGCCATAAGCAGTGTTGTCGGTGGTTAAACGTTAAGGAAATTGCTAGCCTGGTTCGGACTAACTCAACCACTATCCTTTTTGCTTTAGCATAGATATGTATATATTATGTCTAAACCATTAGAATACAGAGGTGCTTGTGCTGCCCAGTGTTTGAGGATGTGAGGTACACTCATCCTGTGACCAAGGTGATGGCCAGAGCTATCCATCCAAACTGGTGTCCTGGTGACAGAGGGAGAAAGCAGTCTCTGTGGTCAGTCTGAGCTGCTGCTCTAAGTGCCACCAGCTGAAAAACCTTCCCTGTCCTCACTGCAGACCACGTTCTCTACCTCTGAGGGTATTGTAGGCTGCAGAATTAAGCCTGGGCAGGAGATCAGATGGAAATCAGAGGTCCTGTAGCTGCAGATGTTTATCACATTTCTGGTCTGTTGTATACAAGTGGGTACTTTCAACTTCTTACAAGGGTGGGGTGACCAGTTGGTGACCAGAGGAATGTACGGTTAGTGAAAACAGAGGCACAGAGCTACAGAATTGGAGGAACTTCTCTCCAAAGGAGACGTGAAAGGCCCCCCTGCCCCAGTACAGCAGCACGTCTACTCTTTTGACCAACATTTTCACTTGTGGAGTCTTATTTGCCTTTCCAGCATGAATTGTAGTCTCTTCCTCTTCTAGCAAATAGGATTATGAAGTAAAAACCAAAAGGAGCAGGAATTTGTCAGGGTACGAATGCATAAACCAGCTTAATTAGTGATAAAGCACAGTACATATTCTTCTATCATCTCACATAAACATTAAATTAAGGTGCCTCCAAATGGGCACAGTTATTTGGACATATCTTGCATATCATGTAAGAATAAATTCAGCTTCTTGTTTTCCTTAAATGTTTTAGAAACTCCAAAAATGTAGACCTACTTGGTTATGACTGTTTGACCCCTGGCCGGGTAGGCTTGTGATTTTCCACACTTTCACCTGTACTTGCTCTTACAGTAGTTCTGTTCTTGGGTAAATCAGAAAAAAAAACCCTTGGAAAATATTTCCTCTTTTCCTGGGTGGATGGTCTTTCACTTTGGTGGATGGAAATTAAATCTTAACTTTAGTGTTTATGAGTGATTCCTTTGCCTTCCAACTCCCTACGTGGATTGGCTGGTGTTTTGACCTAGTGATGATGAGTAAATCCCAGTGGCACATAGATCATCTGATCCAATTGCATTTCCACATCACCTCTCACCTGGAGTTGTCAGTGCTGCAGAGAGAGAGTACCTGAAGTCACTCAGCAGGGGCTGTGAAGCACCCCAGTTGTGTCTGACCTTTTAGGCACAAAAGCTCTTTTCAGCAGCAAGGGTTTGTTGGGGAGTGGGGAGCCTGCTATAGAGTCACGATGGGAAATTGTAAGACTTAGAGTATTTCTGGCCATCAATGTGGAAAACCTGTTTTCTGAAACTGTCCTTCCCTATCCTCAGCTTCCCTAGAACCGTACCAATGTCTTTATGGGTTGTGTACATGTGTTTTGGGCCGTTCCTGGTGCTGAGCCATAAAAGATCTGTAGTGTGGGAGCCGTGCTGGTGTTCTAGTTGATGTTATCATATCAGCAGAGGAAGGTACTACTAGAATGCAGTTATTTTCAAGAGTCATCTAGGAGATTAAAGTTGCCACAGTGTACGCCTATCTCCCTGGGTGTCTCAAATCCTGGGCAGGTAGCTCTAAAATCATTAAAGGAAAGGGATCTGGTACTCACTGAGAGATATCTCAGTGCTGGCACCATGTTTCTTGAAGACTCACATCACTGGCTGTTCCACACTATTAAGCGGTCTTCAACTCCAAGATGGGACAGCCACATGCAAAATACCTGTTGAGAACAATCCTTGGCTCATGGTCCCTCCCAGCTCATGTGCAGGAGCCATTTGGGAGAGTGCGGTTTGGCCTTGGCCATGCCAGGGATCTTCTAGAAACTGGAGAAGAGGTGCCAGTGGTAGCATCTCTGGTACTATTTAATGTCTCAGAGGAGATGTAGCCAGCAGTCGTGCAGGTAACGGAGCCTTTGCCACGGCAACAGAATAGAAGGGTCGATCCTTTTCACCAGGGTTGTGATTCCCGATCTCTGTCCACCCTTTGTCTGCTCTCTCAGACCTGAGATTTTATTCTGGTTAATGCTGGAACAACCTACTATTTTCAGCTGTTTAATAGTTTGCTGTTGTGATTGTATTTGATTGTATTTGAATTTCTATCTCCCCAAGGATAGGGAAAGGGGTTCTAGAAATATTATTTGATTTAATTAAGAAATGTCATATTCTTTTGTAATGTAGTAGGGGAGTGAGGATTTGTGCTGGGAAAATGACCAGTAAGGACAGAAAGGCATTTCTGGTTTTATTCCTGTGCCGTCTTCACCATAGTTCCTGTGCCACCATTGCCAGAAACTCTTATGCCACCACAAAGGACATTAGCTACTATAAAAACCTTTCCTAAAGCCCCCAGGTATCAAAGGCTGCTAATAAATCACTTAATAACCTTTGAGGTATTTTTGTGTAGCTCATAGTTTGCTGCCACGATCCCTAGAAACCCCACAGTACAGATCCTACTGAAAGGATGTGCTTGGTCAACGCATTTTCCTTGGTTTGGGCATTCTGGCTCTTTTGATCCCTTGTAGGCTCTTCAGCAGCAGAAGGTCATGATTATTTTGTGTCAGCATCATCTTTTTTCTGAAATGTCCTCTGTAGCCTGATGTAAGTAAGCCCTGGTTGAGTTTGGCCAGGCACGTTGATGGGTCTTCTGCATGTGGAGTCAGACCATTTCTTGGGGAGAAGTGGTTTCCTTTGGCTGGTTGTTTGGTTAACTGAGAAGACTTTTAGAATGCTTGTTAGTAATCTTTTCCAAATCTACAGATTAAAAAAATATAAGTTAAAAGTGAAGATATTAATCAGATGTCTTGGGGCAAATGAGTGATGAACCAGTGCCAGGCAGATTCCTGGTCGCCTGTTAAGGTTCCGCTGACATTCTCAACCTGGTGTATCCCTAGAGCTACATTCGATAAGTAAATAAAACTTCTGTGGTGTTTTTGCTGTTCTGGGATGTTCTGTCAGATTGATAGTTGGGTGAAATACTCTGTGGGCCAAATGCTGTTTGCTTAACTCATGAGTGTAGCTGGAACCAAAGTCCAATGTGCTCCAATTGGCATTAAGTTGTGCCCATGGCTGTTTCTCACTTGCTATGGTGCAAATGGGGTTTCTGTGGATAGGAGGAGTCCTGTATATAGAGCACTGGGATGATTATGTTCAAAACAAAGAAGTTTTGAGTAGTTTTAACGAATGTTCTATTCATCTGTAAAATCTGGCAATGTATTCTGTCAATGGAGGTTAGTACATAAAGACTGATGACTGTTGAAGAAAAAAAAATGTGAACTTTTGTTTGAATATAACTATTTGTTTTGATGGTAATTGAGGCAATTCCTTCACTTTCCACAAACATTCATTAGAGTGATATTCTGTAGCAAAACGGTCACGTGTGATGATGCATTTCTGTATCCATATGAATGCCTGAACTGGAAGTCTGTGTGCAGCTCTTAGGGGGAAGCCTTTGATGGGTTGTATGTTTACCAACCCAGAGTAAAAATAAATAAATAAAATAAAATGATGTCAGGTGATTTGTGTGACCAACAGCCTCTCATAAATACTAATCTAGGAGTGGTGAATTCTGAAAATACACAAAGTAGGCGTATTAGTGAATAGCTTGTGAGCAATCTGATGGGCAGAAATATGTTGGCAATTACTCAGTCAATAATTCGTGAAAAATGTCTGCTCTTTGTCATTCTGGGGTAAAAAAAAAAAAAAACAACCAAAAAACTAACCCCAAAAAAACCACCAAAACCCAAAAACCCCCAAAACATCTCATAAATGTATTGCGGGAAATATCTTGCCAGCTAACAGCGCGAAACACATGTCTCTGCTTACAAATATTTAACCTTCTGAACTGCTGATGTTCCTTATCGGAAGAGGTCTGTCTAGATGTACAGACCCCACCAGTTCCCTGAACAGCCCAAACGTAACCTCAGAGTTGTGATGCAGTTTAGAACAAATAAACAAAAAAACAACAAGCCCAAACCTATATGGGTGGCTTTGTCTCAATCTGAAATTTGCAGCTGGCTGCTTTTCTCTAACAAAATTTCCAATCCTTATACTTGGATAATATTAAAAAAAAAAAAAAAGATTACAATTTCAGCTTTGAAGCAAAATTCACTTCTAAAGGCTGCTGTAGACGTGCATTGGGGATCATGGTATGTATCCAAAAAAGTGGTTGCTGGCTTCAGTCTTTAAACATCTCTTACTGACCACATCAGGTGTGGAGGTAGATCCAGAACAGTTTATAGCTCGTGACCTGTGATCTGCAGCAGTTGTAACATTTATGAAGGTTCATTCCTGTTTCTCATGGGCCATCAGGAATATCAGTTTTCCCATGCTGCTCCTCTGTGACGTGCTTTAGATGTTCAAAGAAGGTTGATTTTCTCTGACTATTTCTTCCTTCCATGTCTCTGCTGAAACTCCCAACAAGGAAGATAATTTTTTAAGGGTATTTTTTTGTGACATGGACTTGGGATAAGAATTGAGACTGACAGATTCATTTCATGCAGGATACATGAATTGTGCTCGCAACTTGTGGTCCATATGTGCCTGCACTCGTTTTGGATTGGTAGTTGAGCTGGCATAGCTACTTCTAATTTATTTTTTTCAAGTTTATTTGTACCATTTCAGTGTCAAAGTCAACAGTGACTGGACAACAGATCCCATTGGGTATTAACATGGAGCCCTTCATCTATTCCTTGTCTGTTTTTTTTAATATAGTTTGCTGACACAACTGTTTGTTTTTCACAGCTTTAATTGAAATCTAGTTCCTAAAGCACTCATATTACTAAAAGAATTCCATAATTTATTAAAATCTCTTCTGCTTCTCATGACTACCCTAGCGCAGGCAAACTGATATCCTGCCATTCTAATCTGATGATCCATCAGCATTAAAATGACTCCAGGTTTCCTGCCCATCTATCAAAACATTGCACGAGCAATTTATGACTTTAGCAGTCATAGAATGGTAGGGATTGGAAGACACCTCTGGAGATCATTGAGTCCAACCCTGCCAGCACAGGATCACCCAGGTCAGGCCACACAGGAACAGATCCAGGCGGGTCTTGAAAGTGTCTAGAGAGGGAGACTCCACAACCTCTCTAGGCAGCCTGTTCCAGGGCTTTGTTACTCTTCCAGTGTAGAAGTTTTTACTCATGTTGAGGTGGAACTTCCTGTGTTTCAGCTTGTGACCATTACCTCTTGTCCTATCACAGGGCACCACTGAAAAGAGACTGGCCCCTTCTACTTGACACCCACCCT
>JAAGNO010021818.1:20752-35665 GCA_033439905.1 Ceryle rudis
AGCCTTTCCTCATAAGAGAGATGTTCCAGTCCCTTCAGCATCTGTGTAGCTCTCTGTTGGACTCTCTCTAGTATTTCCCTGTCCCTCTTGAACTAGGGAGACAAGAACTGGACACAATACTCCAGACGTGGTTTCACTAGGGCAGAGCAGAGGGGGAGGAGAACCTCCCTCCACCTGCTGGCCACACTCTTCTTTATGGACCCCAGGATACCATTGGCCTTCCTGGCCCCAAGGGCACATTGCTGTTCTGTGGATAACTTACTGTCCACCAGAACACCAAGGTCCCTCTCCATGGGGCTGTTTTCCAGTGGGTCTACCCCTAACTGGTACCTGTACATGGTGGTGTTCCTCCCCAGATGTAGGACTCTACACTTATCCTTGTTGAACTTTTGGTTCAATAAGGCTTTTATAATTAGTTTTTTATATTTTATACAGTTTAAAAGTATGGTGAATTTTGAAACCCTTTGCATTTGAGGCCAGTTCAATGAAAATACAGTAAAACCCCACACTGCACAATATGTATCTCACAAATAAATGTATTTATCTGTGGTCTGCATCTGTCTTGCCATAGTTAAAAGGGGCAAATGAGTGAAGTTGTTTCTTGGTTTAGATTTTGTTTAGCAATAAAGCAATTGAAGATGGGTGGGGATATTTTACTGAACCTTTTCCTGAAATAGGCAATGCTTTTGTTGATATGTTTGGATTTCAGCTTTTCTCTGAACCACTATCCAAAGCCACACCGGGGCTTTGCTAGTACACAGTCATTAAAAAGCAAAAACTAACAAGTACTAGGAAATTAATCTTGTTCATTGTAGATTGGTGACCTGTACAGCAATGTAGATGATGACCTGAAAGTCAGAGGGACTGAGAAGAGTGACAAAATACTTTACAAAATAACTACTGAAGTTATGGAATGTGCATTTTGAGGCAGGCATGCTCCTTTAAGCCTGTCATGTTTTGACTCAACTTCATTCTTATTTTTCCTAAGTGTTCCGTGATGAGCCTGAATTAAGCACTCCCAGCAACTCTGGAAATGTTGCTGTTGCTGGCCTGAAATACCGAAGCTTTTGTGCCAGCCCCTCTCCCCACATGGCACTAGAACACCGAGCTCTGGTACCAAAGGTCCCTCTTGTCCTGGCTCCACCTGTCAGCCAGAGGGAATGAGGGTGTAGGTTTTTTGAGAGAGCCTCATCTACAGGTCTTTTAAATTCTTCCAGGGGTGGGGACTCCACCACTTCCCTGGGCTGTCCCTCTTTCTCAGGATTTCTTTCCTCAACAAAACAGTAACTTTGCACAATGCCTAATGGGTTTTGGGGGGGGTAGTGGTGTTTTTTTATGGTAACTACTTGAGTTCAATGGTGGTTTTGTATTTTCTTTTATTGTTGCTAATTTGAATTTATTTTAAAAAGGGGAATTAAATTACCCAGACAGGAAGATGTTGATGCAAATTTCCTAACTGCTAAGGTAATAAGATTGAAATTAGGAGCATGTACATATCTTCAAGAAGCATCAAAAATACATAACTACAATTTAGGGACCTTAGAGAGATTTCAATTTTAACAGAAATGTGATTCCTTGACTTGTTTAGTTCAAGTCTGTCTTTTAAAGGCTGTGACCAAGACTGAAAAGCCTTTCCCTTCCTCAGTGATTCTGCAGGATTGTGTTGAACCCTTCCTGAGAACAACATCTTGCAACAGACTTCTCCCTGTTTGCTCCAGATGATCTCAAAGACTCCCCAAACCAAGCACTGTGAGAATTACGCTTTGCAGTCCATTCCACCATATATCTTCTTTATAATTATACCTGGAAATTTTGTGGAGGAGTCCAAACAGCAGAACTTAGGCTGTGGAAAAGTGGTGGCATGCACTACCACACACATACACGCAGGCAATTATTTTACAGCTGAAGAAACGTGAAGTCCATTTCTGAGTAGCACTTTTTAACCAACTGAATACTACAAAAGCATAGTACCTCTATCATTTATTTCTCCTTTTGTGTACAGCTAGCAGGGCCTATTGAACCCAAAGGGTCTCGCAGTGCTTTACACATGACAATATGTACAGGAATTCTTTCCATGCTGGAAGGCCTGGGCTTAGAGGGTGGGCTGCAGCCAGGAAAATAAGCAGCTTATAGCACACTGCATAATGTATGTGAATTGCACAATGTGTGTAAGGATAATTTTGGCCAAGGGCATATCAGACAGTACATCTCACTAGTGCATCCTGCTGGAAAAGACTAATATTCAAAAGCTGTATTAGAAATAAAAAAAAACAAAAAAAAAACCCCAAAAAAAACCCCACACAACCAACATAGTTCAATGACAGTCCGTACAATCCATTAAGTTTTTATTTACATATGTGTATATATATTAATTTACATAGATACAGTTAAAGTCTTGATTTATCATTCTCATCCCAAAACCACGTCTGTTTTCACAAGGAATTTCCTTTAGGCACCAGGTTTTAATAACTGATGACAAGGGGGACTGGAAAAAATTTTACTTCCACTTAGGAGAGTATACATTTATATTGCCTAATGCTATAGACTCACAGATCAAAGTACCAGCCCCTACACAGACTGTCTAGTATCAACTGGGAGCTAGACAGTGAGATGTGTGCATTCATTTAGTTTTTAAATGCTACAGCACCTACTCTCTGGTTCTTGTTACTTATATAGTGCTGCCAGCTTGGAGATCCCCAAACGTTTCACCAAGATTAATTAAGGAATAATCCCATTTAAATGAAGGAAAAAAAAAAATCATCTCCAACAAATCTCATTTTTTAAATGAGAACCAGTCCAAGAGTTTTATGATCTGGCTTTACCAATAAAGCACAGCAAGCCATGGGCTAATTCTTACTGTCAAAATATGCTGAGCCATAACTACATGCACCAGGGTCTTTCTCTGGCCTGGCTCATCTTTGGGGTTGCTTTTGGGGTTGAGGCAGCTGGTTGTTGTGGGACTGTACAACGCTACTGCAGTGAGACTAGATGTGGTTGTCCTGTAGTGCCCATGGCAGTTCTAGTGTTGGCTGTAACTGTAAGGAGGACAGCAATGCTCATAATCACTCCAGTGGTTTCACAGTCTTCGAGTACAGGGTCTTTTCCTAGGAGACTTTCAATAAATGCTCCAGTGTCTCAGGGAGAAAAATATGTTGGCTGCTGCTTTGACTGTTGAATGAGTGTGAAGACAAGGCATTGTTAACCTTCATCATCACCATCATCCTGGCTTTCTAGATAATTTAATTTAGCTTCTCTAAGGTGTTTCCCCTACCTTCTCTTCTCCTTCCATTCTCCCCACCTCCATGCTGACACCCAGGATGCCCCTCTTCTCAAAATGATTATGCCAACTCTCAGTTAATTTTACTGCTCTGAGTTAATTTTACTATTCAGGTGCTGTCTTTTTCTGCAGATTCCTCAGGACAGATTTCCTCTGCAAGTCCCTTCAGAGGAGATCTACCAGTTAATGATAACGGGTTGTAAAGGATGAGGAAACAAAATGGCAAGGAATACATGGAACCAAACAGCAACTACTGCCTGTCTTCTGCTGAAAAACCTTGCACTGCTCAAGCATCCTCACTGTATTTCTCCTTGTTTCTCATGCCTACTAAGGTATGTTTTGCATTAGTCTTTTTTAGAACATTAGCTTTCCAGCAACAGATTTTTAATTTTTTTTAAATATTTTTTCCTTTTCTGGGTTATATGAGTGTATGGCACTGTATCAGTGACAACAGGAAGGGCATCAGCACAGTTCCTTTAGCTCAGATTTGTGCATACTAAACCAAGGGATTAAGTATTTCTACTTCTCCATGCTTTGATTTTCAAGCTAGATCATTCATGGCAAGGCTGCAGGTGGAAAGCTGTACTTGGGAAGAAAAACTTGAAGAAGTAGTGCAAGGGTGGGGATAAAAGACATTTATAAATGTAATCCAAGAAGTTATATAGTAGCTGAATATTTTTACTTCTCTTATCCCACTTACTGCTGAAGGACACAAACAGCTCATAAAGAGAAAGAGCTTGATGAGGAAAAACAGTTGAATTTTTTTTTTTTCCTGTAAGTAGGGACTTCACTCTGGAATGTAATAAGTGGTGGTATGTATACACTGAAGTGTGTGTGCATTTATTGTAATTGCTGTCTTTGAAACATGATGTGTACACAGCCTCTCTATGAAGGGGAAAAATATGGAGATGGTTTAAGCTTCAATAAAATTCCAGACTGATTTGGGCAGACAAGACAGCGATAGGAGAATGTGTACACAGGATACAAATGCCTACGTAATGTATATGCTGCCTGAGTGTAACCGTGCACGTGTTCCTTCTGTTTGTCTGCACGTGTGTGCTCAGCTTCTGTAATATTTGTACATCTTTATGTCACATAGATGATTACGTATTTTTGTATTTATTTTGATGTGCGTCTGTCTGGACATCCATACAATCCATTTTAAGGGTTCTTCAGGTTAGTCATAAGTATCTCCATTTAGCTCTGTCTGTCAGTGCTGTAATGAAAGGATGCAGATAGAATGATAACGGTTGTTTTGGTTAGATAAGACCTTTAAGATCATTGAATTCAACCATTAGCCCAGCACTGCCAGGTCACCACTAAACGATGTCCCTCAGCATCACATTTCTGTGGATTTTAAACCCTTCCAGGGATGGGGACACCACCACTGCCCTGGGCAGCCTGGGCCAGGGCTTCACAACCCTTGTGGGGAAGAAATTGTTCCTCATTGTCCATCCTGCAACTTGATGTCATTTCCTCCTGTCCTCTTGCTTGTTTCTTGGGAGAAGCGACCAACCCCACTGGGCTCCAACCTCTTGTCAGGGAGTTGTTGAGAATGAGAAGGTCTCCCCTGAGCCTCCTTTTCTCCAGGCTGAACAACCCCAGGTCCCTCAGCTGCATCTTAATAAGATTTGTGCTCTAGACCCTTCCCCAGATTCATTGCCCTTCCCTGGACATGCCTCTCAGTGTCCTGGGAGTAAGTGGCCAAAAACTGAACCCAGGATTCAAGGTGCTGCCTCACCAGTGCTGTGTCCAGGGGGAGACAATCCTCACCCTAGTCCTGCTGGCCACACTAGTGCTGATACAAGCCATATTTGAGTTCATACTGCACAGACTAGTCAGGACCTGTGCTCTTCCACGGCCTATGCCTTCGTGCACTCGTGTGGACATGGTTAACCTGGTTTTGTCTGATATCAGAGCCACTATCTCTGTGCAGTCATGTGTGTGTGCAAGGGAAGTGTGTTTCTGCTACTGTGTGGACATTTAACATATTCTCAGTATACAGAATGCTGCCCACTGAGTGCTTGGGACAACATCAGGGTCAGAAATAATTGCTAATGTTAAAGATACTTTAATTTATCAAGTCAATAATGTCCATATTCTTGCGCAAAACTGACTCTATTTTCTCTCGTCCACCAAAAAAAAAGTATAAAATAATCTCAAAAAACCTCAATAGAGTGGTTGTAAAAAAAACTTTCGGGTTTTTTTAAGGGAATGCAGGATGTGGCCAAGACTTGATTATGATAGTTTCTTGGGTTGGGTTGTTTGTTTTGGTTGGTGGGGTTTTTTTGGTTGTTGTTGTTTTTTGGTTTGGGTTTGGTGTTTTTTTTTTGTCTCATGTTTAGAAATACAAATCTTTAGATTTTTGGTCCCAGGTTTGGAAATTGCATCCCTAGTATATGTTTTGCAGGCTATTTGTAGCTGTCTGGTGAGCCAAAGAAAAGGACTGCATCCATCAGGTGTTCTGTCTTGTGCATTTAAGTGAAGTAACCTTCCTGGAGATCTCCTTGGGAGCATTTCATACAGTTTGCTCAAGAACCAGGATTTTTTTACTTACTCTATTTTTGGTATATAGTTGTTTGTTTTTTTTTTTTTTTATTTTAACGGGAAAAAAAAAGTTTTTCATTCCCCAGCACCTTGTGTAGAAATAGAGACCTGATTTTTCACTACTTCATCTAATAATTCAGGCCCATGCAAAGTGAGTGCAAACCAGGTGTAGACACTCTGTTTTATACTTATTTTCTTACCTGAGTCTTGACACACAATTCCTGGACATGATGCAGAGTCCCAGCATGGTGAAGCAGGTCCACTTTGCTTATGCAGAACTGAGTAGACAAGGGGCAAGAGAACAGAAAATTAGGGCATAGGGGCCTATCCCAATTCCCCCGAGGCAAATGGGAGCTGGATTAAGCCTAAATCTCTAATTACATAGGGGTAATAGTCTATCAGAACTCCCACTGAAGCAAAAGGCAGTTGGATCAAACCCAAGATTCTAATTGTATTTTTCCTTTCCATTTTTGTTCATATATTTTGTTTACTCTGGCTCATCATGACATTATTTTGTAATTATTATGATGGGATTAGTAGCCATTAGTAGCCTGAGTTCTGAATGGTATGACTTTTTCCTAGTCACAGATGTCATTGATGTAAGAAAGGTTTGTATATGCTGGTGAGTATAGCAAGAGGTAGATAAATTTCTCATGATTGAAGTGGATCAAGGCTTATACCATTTCCTACCAGCCCCTCAAAGAACCATGCTGCTTTTCTATGAGCAGAAAACAATACAAGGATGGGCCATATCAGGATTTTTCTTCTCTCCTTTTTTTCATCTTGGTGTTGATACCAATACCTTTGAATTTCCATGGTGAGAGCTGGATCTATTTTAGGAATTTGATAAGAACAGAGCATTGCTGAAAGATTCTGTGATACCTGTTTTGGAGCACCCAATACATTTGCTCCTTTTGTTCACAGACAGATTTTCTCCTGCTCTTCTCAGGTTAACTCTGCAGTGGTATCAATGTGTCATTTACAGTATAGACCTTTGGGGTCTATTCTATACCTTGAATCCCATCTCCAAACATCACAGTTAGAGAGGTAAGATGAAAGTTACAACACACACCAGGCAAGAAGTATACTCCCCCTTCCAGCTACTTCCCACTACTGGCAGCATTAAAACGAAAAGGGTATGGAGAGGCCCCAGTACATGATGGGAATTCTTGCTGACAACAGTACAGACTGCATACGTCGATCTAGGCAAGACTCCAGGTAGATGACGTCAGCCTGGCTTGGAAAACATCAAAGTAGGAAATGTCTGCTGGAGCAAGAGGCGTTTCTGCAGTCGTTCTTCATGTCATAAGACTACTTAGTCACCCATTAATAATGTCCCGACACAGACGGGCACTGCTTTATTTTGGAGATTTTACTCTTATGTCCCAATTTGTACTTCCAGTTTGTGACCCTAAAATAGAAGCTCAAAATCATGGAAGGGCTTTACTCAAAACAAGTGTAGAGTACTGGAGCAGCTTTATTCCAAGAGCAGTGGAAACCTGCAAGGAAATTAACTGTGGATTTTGATTAATTAATGAAAGGGGTTAACAAGGTTGTCTGAAACAGGCTGTCTTTACTTTTCCACATAGGAGTTCACATCCACTCTAAGTTCCACTGTATCTATCTGAGGGGCTCTAAAGGAGATAATTATCAATGCACTGTGGAAGGACATGGTGAATCACTGTTGTATCTATTCATTGCTTTCCGGGATAGAAGGACTTTGGCCAATTTGGTGGTGTTTTGTTCCCAGTTAATATATATTTGGCTACAGCAGAGGTACAGAAACTTTGAACCAAATAGTTGAAGACACATCTGTCAATTAAACTATCCAGGAGATGTATTGGTAAGCGGCCTTCAGTGACAGAGATATAAAGTCTGAGTAACCTCAGTCACTTCACTGGAGTCATTCAAGACTTAAACTGACAGAGAAGAGGCAGGAATGTCTTCCACACTGTATCCCTTTTATCCCAGTTAGAATAACATGGCCCCAGCATGGATCTCCTAAGTGTGGTAGGAAATAGGGTTTTCTTGCAGACCAAATGGTATTTTGGTGTTTAGCTCACTTGACATAGTCTCTGTCACAGAGGAACATTTTTTCTCTTGAATTTAGAACCCAGTTTGCACCTTAAAATCCATATGGGCACATCCCATTGCAGTCCTAGCATGCTGCGATTGATACTGAAGGGGGCATTTGCTTAAGAATAAACTGGGTTAAATAGTTCATGATAAGCAACCACAAAGTATTTATCTATCTGTCTTGAAACAGATCTGGTTCTTATACTCGTAATGAAGATCAGTTAGAAATGTTTTCATGATTTGTAAAAAAAAAAATAAAAATAAAAAAAAAATTAGTATCCTAAGGCCATTTTGGCCGCCCTGGGCTGCGTAGAGCCTGGGGACATGAGGAATAAGCTGGTGGGTCCAGCTTTGCCATTCAACAGGACCAAAGCACGCTGACAAACAGCTGCTATGAGCCATGAAAGGCAAGAACTTATAAAACTCACTCTCCGTAGCAGTTCAGCGTGCTGTCAGTACCAAAGGTAAGGAAGCCGTTTAACACGTACACCCAAAACAAAGCAGCTACTGTAACGTTGCTCTTGAAAAAAGCAATATAAAAATCCATTCCAAAATCAGATCCATTTTTAAGAGATAGGTTCTATATTGCCATGAGAGAGATATACTGGATGGGGAGAGAGTTTCATCACTGGGGACTGAGATAAAGGTAAGCAGGTCTTCTTGGTATAATGACAAGGTGTCATTGTCCTGTCCCCCCTCCCCTTCTCCCTCCCGTTATGTCCATACACCTCTGACCAATTAAGTTGTTTGAGTTTTGGGTGGGTTCAGAGGGACTAGCTCTGGCAGAATTCTGCTAGAAAGGGGAAAAGTGCAGGTTCTGTGACACAGCTTTTGTAAATAAATACCTAAATTATGTGTAATTTGGCAGCTAAGCATTTCCTTGAATGCTAGTATTAAGATTCTGGCAAAACAGTAAATAATATGAAAAAATTGGGTTAGTAAAATCTTCTCTTTCCTAATACATATCAAAAAAAGTAGAAAATATATTGTGACATAAATGCAAAATGGTTTCTTTTGCCTTTTTGAAGGAAAGAGTGTATGAGGAAAACTCTTTGAGCTAAGTTTAAGAAAAAAAGATATCTGAACATGGTAACAGTCAAAAAATGACTGTACAAGGTTTTGCATATGTCTGTAGTTCATTGTCACCAGGGAAAAACTGACTCTACTGCAGACAAAGGGGGTTGCGTGTAGTGATGTGTAGGTGACGCTTTGGCCCTTGGCACAGCCAGCGATGTCCCAGAATTAGGAGATAATTTTTAAAACGGGTTATTACCCACATTTCAGCCCCTGGGGTCTGCAAATCAAGGTACCTCTTACTGCATCTCACAACGTTTATTGCAGATCTCTGTGCTCCGGTCCTAAGAGGTGATGATGCTGTGCCAGGCAGCCTGAAGTCCCGCTCTCTGTCTCTCGTACAGGTAGCTTGGTAGTGTTACAGTGATCAAAGTCCACTCCATGGAGCTGAATTCTTACTGGCATGCATGAAAGAATTTGGGAAAATCACTGCAGATGTTCACAGCTGTAACTCTGGCTTTAGTTTCTCAGTAAAATGTGGAGATCTTTGCTTTTAACATGTTCAGAAGGTTTTTTTGTTTTCCACGGGTCAGGGCTGTGTACCATGTAACTCTTGTTTCAGGTTCCATTTGTGTCTTGGGAACCGGGTGCATATGCTAGGAATGGGTAGATTTTTGCGCTTTTCTGGAAGTCACACACCACAGACCCCACAGCAAAGAGTTAACAGGACAGGGGGTTAATCACAGAGCAGTCTCTGGCCTCAGTGGATTTCAGCAGATCAGACCCCAAGAGGCTTTTGCGGTCAGACCCCAAGAGGACATGGCAGAACTCAGGCATGGGGGGGTGTGTTGTGTGTTCAGTTGTGTTTTTAAAAAACTTGTTAATGGCTGTTGACTTTAGTGGGGAAAAGTGTAACAAAACGGATATTTGCTGCTTGATGCAGAACGGTTGAAGTTTTCAGAAGGTAGCTCTTACTCCTCTCTTACCCACCTGCTGCTCTGGGCTGGCCGCTTTCATGATAGGCACAGCAAAGACAAGATACCTGAGACTGTGTAGTCAGTGGGAGACCAACCCCAAAGAGCCCTGCAACTGGCCGCAGACCAAACTGGGACTGTGAGATTCCAGATGAGTTACAGACCTTCTGAAAAATAAAATCGGGATTAAGACCTTTGGTTAACCCTTTGGAAGTGTGGACTTTTAAAAGGGAGGGTAGTTTGTCTAGGGAAGCATTAACATATCACGATCTAATGTGAAAGGGTGAATAAAGGGTAAAATCAGCAACTCCATGGGTCATAATACCAGAAGAGCAGGTACTCTTTTAAAGCAGACTAACTGTTTTCATATCTCGTAACAGTTACCTTCCATGTGTGTAAGAAACTCTTCTAGTTAAAATAATTGTCTTTATTAATCACTAATGGGCTCAGAACTTGAACTTCCTTTGTTTGCCATTGCAGAAATAACCAAAATCATCTGAATAGCACTAATTTCTATTGTTTAGAAGTGGGGTTTTTTAATAATTACTATTTTTTAGAAGTTAAAAAGAGGACAACTTAGGAATTACATTTTAAAAGAGTTTCACATCTCGTTTGAATAAAAGTTTGCTACACATCTATACAGAAATTGTAGATGCCCTGTTTTAATTTAGTGAGATTTTTGGCTCAAAGAAGGGTAATTCTGAACGGAAATGTTACCACAGCTTTATTTTTGGCAACAGCTTTACAAGTTGACACAAGGTGTAGTCTCCTGCACACCGTGTAGTTTCCAGCTCTTGCTCTGCTGAAAGTGCTCCCGATTTCCTCGGATTGGGCCCATCGCTATCTTTGTCACCTCGGATGGAGCCGTCAGTGTCTCTCCATAACAAAAACCTTGTTAACCCTTCCCTGCCCGGCGCCTTCTCAAAGACTTCCTTCAATTCCTGTGACTCGAAGAGCCGGCAATGGAAAATTTTGCTGCTTGGTTTGCCTAGTCTTTACCAGACCATCATGATTTAACTCCTTTTTTTTTTTTTTTTTTTTTTTTTTTTTTTAATAATGTAGAAGGGTTTTTCCCAACTTTCCGTCTCCCTTCCCATTCCAACCCTTTCTGTGTATTTGCTGGGAGCATTTCTTCCCTGTTTGCTTTTTTGCGGGGAGCGAGGGAAAGCCTAGGGCTTAACAGCATATAGACCAGAGGCATTAAGGTCACAGGTAAAACAAGTGGAACTACTCATTTTTCACAACTCTAGAGTAGCAAGAGTGTGCACCATGGAGGCCTGATCCTGACCAACCTGCCCTGTCTTTCCCTTGCCCTCTCTGACACCTGCAGGTTTGTGGAGTGGAAGGTGACTTCCAGCCTGGCTTTTACTGGTGCCCTGGGTCCTGAGCCTGCTGGGAACTGCACAGGGCTGGGCTGCTCCTGAGGGTCTGGCTCTGTCTCTGCACCACATGCTCCTTCTAGGGTTCAGAGTCACTCTTACATGAGGCTGAACTGCACTGCTTACTGAAGGAGTTTAGAAATCCTAAGGGATAAATCGAAACAATGATTTCCAAAATTATTTTGTCCTGCTAAAATAGCTTTTCTAAACATCAGAACTAAAGATGCTTCCTGCTATTTACTGAAAAAATAAAGAATGTCTGCTGGCTATTTGGAGGCTAAATCCTACAACCTCTAGTGAATATTCATGCATATATTCATGAAAATAATCTCAAGGAACTCAATAGGAACATTTTGGTGGATCAGGATTATTCCTAGGAGCACAGGTTCACATCATACAGCCCTGGTAGAACCCTTGGTTGATAATGCTGCTGTGCTTCCTCTCTGAGTACCTGGCTTTTAGAGCTAAGTTTTGAAAGCAGTAAATCAAAAGTCAAAGTTATAATTTTTAACTGCTTGTTTCCAAACGCAGTATACATCAAACATCATGAAGTATGTCAAATTAATTAAAAAAAAAAAACAAAAAAAACCCCAAAACCAAAACCAACAAAAAGCAAGTAATCCCAAAAGGCCTTTACCTGTAGGTTTGTTTGGGTTTTTTTTTCTTGGACGTTTGGGATCTGCTATAATCAGTTCTACAAAAATTAAAATCTCCAGGACAAGCAGCTTGAATCTGTAACAAAATAAACAAAATGTTACAAAGTACTAGAGTTTTTTAAAGGAAAGACATTGTCAATTAGATTTGTAACAATAGTTTGCAAATTTAACTTGGAAAACAGCTTTCTCTTCCAGATGAGGGAGAACCAGAAGTAGCCAGAACATTCAGCAAAGGTAACTATATAAGCTTTCAAAGCTGCTTTGATAACATGCTGTCTACAATAGACATTATTTTCACATAATCATAAAAACCATTTTTTTTTGTTATCCAGAGAAATTTCATACAGGTCTTTTGACCTTCCTAGTTAACTTAGGCAAAATACCTACTGCCTTTATATGTGCTGCCTGAAATTACTTTTGTCTGGGGTTAAAATAAAAAAAAAAAAAAAAAGTGGGGTTGAGACTTTTATAATCTCTGTTTGTATAAATTATATATTGTGAAAGATTGACATACGGAGACAGGTTCTCTTAATTATCTATAATTCAAACTTCAAGGAAATTAAAAATCAGAATAGATCAAAATTTAGGTAAAACACTACAGGACTATAACCAATCATCCAGATAATTTCAGTGGGCAGCTTTTTTTTTTTTCTTTTTTTAAAGTTAATATTTATACTAAATGGCATCCAGTTGAAAAATCCTTTTCAGAGAAGATATATTCTTACATTATATTCTGGGAAGTTAGACTCATAATAGCCAAAGTACTACGCATTATGCAGCTAAATATAAAATAAAGTAAGTTCCATTATCTAATATAGATATAAATACAAGTATTTGTGAAATCTTTTTGAGTAAGAGGGGGGTGTTTTGTACCTTAATATACAGAGGAAAAAGCTGAAGTGGGAATATTGTATACTTTTGCCAAAATACCAGCTAAATACTCTTCCCTTTTGCTGGATTTATTTCCTAACAGTAATAAAAAAGATTTAAATTTTCAATTATGTCCTTAGAATAAGCATACCTAATTATTACTAAATTCATATAGTAAAAGTTAAGAGACAGTTGCATTTTAAATTCCTGTGGACTGATCCTGCTGTCCTGAAATTAGTGGTAAAATTCCGTTTTGGCTTCAGAAGGGAGATGAATTTCATGTCAGCTTTTAAAATAAAATCTATTAATGCATTAGTATTCTGCTAAGGAATAAAACTTTACTCTTTCTTTAAAATAAAAATAACAAAAAAAAAATTAGATGAAAATCTAAAGAAACAGGAGTAGCAAATACTGTTAAAAAAAAAAAAAGGAAAAGATTTTAGGTGGTTGCTATTATTAGTCTATCAGCTGATAATTTGATGAAAAGAATTCAGTCTTATTTATCTACTGTTTTTCAGTGGTTTGTAGGACTTAGATGTTTTACATTCTCCGTTAATATATATAGGAACTGAAAGAAATAAAACCCTGCCCGTACAGAATAAAGGCAGAAATCTGTTCTGGGCAATTGGAACAATTAGATCTAGCTGCTAAATCTAAAACTAACTTACTTCAGTATTGACATTTTAATGCTAGCTGTAGAAAATAAAGCAGAGAGAAATTTGCAACAAGAAAGAACTTTTTTTTAATAAAATAGACAAATTTGGCCTTTCAGATGTTAAAAAAAAATATCATTTGTATTTGTGAGTTTAAATTTGTAGTTTAGTAAATACTTTGTTGAAATAGCAGAGACAGCATTCGAAGAGGGGTAATTGGTAAGATTAAAAGTTACAATTTGTAGAAAGAGAAAATAATGAACAGAAGTCAGTTTGGGGTTCATTGCTACCCTTTAGATTCCTGTAGTTCATACTACTTGATATGTCTTGAGGACTAAAGTATTATAATCATTACTCATCCTTACTGAAAATATTTCTGTTTAAAAGTTCTGGTTTTAACTCTTTTGCAAAAATTGCTATTGACTTTTCTACAGAGAAGCAGACAAAAAAAAAGTGAATTTGAACATAATTCACAAATGCTCCTCTTGAAGCAGATGTTTTTTTTTTTACTTTGAAATAGCTAATAGGAAATTATTAGAACTTTTTTTTTAAGTTAATTTATGTAAGAAGCTTTTTGAAAGTTACAGTATTATCTTGTAACTGACTGAAGCTGGAATACAGTCCTTTTTCAAACCAAATACTGTACAGAATAATTAACAAAACATGTGGATGTAGATACAGTTACAATTATTAGGAACATTAATTTGCATTGTTGAAACTTAGTGGGGGATTTGTTCTTTCTTAAGGCTTTTAAGCAGTTAGCAATGAAAATAAACTGGGATCAAAAAAAAAAAATCTGATTCAAATCTTCCTTAAAAACCTGAAAAGTGTTTCTAAACCTTAAAATGTCATTTGATAATTTTTTTCCTATTATGTATAGGTTATTTATAAACCTTCTTATGAGAAGATTTCTATTTATAGCTAGTTCATATCTCATTAAACGGACTGAGCAGACAGGGTTACATCAGACTTGTTTGTAAGTTTAACTGAGACTTATTTCATAGAACAATGAGCTACATAAATTTTCTACACGAAATTTTATCCAACTAGCATTTGTAATAATTAATATATGTCAGGAGTCCCATATTGATCATGTGTCTAGAAGCTGTCTTTTTAATTTCTACTTAATATTCTTGGAGTTTTTTTTCCTTTATGGCTTCCAGAATAATAAACAGGATATCCCTGTTGTTTTTGAAATTTATAATAAAGAATAAATACTGATTTTGTTTAGACATTGAAAGAAATGACTGATAGAAGGAGATATGCAGCAGTTTTGCACAAATAACTTCATGCAATTGAAGTTTTGAAGTCCTTGAAGTAAAGAAAGGAGTTTAAAAGAACAAAAGCAAACAGAACAACCCCCAAAACTCAATAAAAATATTTCTAAAAGTCTGCTGCAATTTTTTTAAGATAGGAAAACATCTTTCTCGCTTTGGCAATGCATTCAAATTCAAAGAATGCCATTAA
>JAAGNO010021818.1:38150-56157 GCA_033439905.1 Ceryle rudis
TTAATGGCATTCTTTGAATTTGAATGCATTGCCAAAGCGAGAAAGATGTTTTCCTATCTTAAAAAAATTGCAGCAGAAATTTAAAAGTGTAAACCTTGTTATGAAATGTTCAATCATTGATGTTGAGGGGCTGGACAATCATCTAAGGAATGTTCATGGGAAGGACTGACAGGGCCTTGTTTTTCATAAAAATCTGTAGAATTGTTGGCATAATTTTTTTAAAGCACTTTTCGGGTGTTGGTTGGTTTGCTTTTTTTTTTTTTTTAAATGGGAGAAGATCAAAGTCACAGCCAGAATATTTCTGAAACCAGAACATTCTCTTTTTATGGAATTCTGTTGGGTATTGTTTCATTCCATTTAAGTCATGCTCAGCACTGAATTATTGGAAAGCCCCTCACGTGTTCAGTGCTGACAAGTGTGCTTTGCTCTCCAGGAATGGCCAGGAAAGGCGTGGCTGTACCATATTCTCCATGTTTAGTCAGACACAGCTTAGTTTACAACCCATAAATAGGCATTCTTGAGGACTAGGTAGCATGTGGGTTTGGATGCTCCTTCTGAGGATAAAAATGGATGTTCTGGTCATCTGATACAAAGCAGAAATTTCCAGCCAACCTGTTTTGACCAGAGGGTGTTACTTATTATGCTCTTGGGTTAAAAAGGCAGGAGAAATAAGGGCTATTTTATCTTTTGCAAGCAGTTTGATATGGTGAGTTGAATGCCATTTGTTTAGGTGCCCATGAATGTCAAATGTAGAAATAAGTAAAATTTATTATTGTCAGATTTGCTGTGGGAGAGATGGTGTAGTGTCCTCCCCAGTCTACAGCTGGGGAAGGACCTTGGGAGTGTACCCAACTGGTCTAAGCACAAGAAAATAGAAGGGCTGTTTGGCAAGTTGTTTTCATTGCTGAAGCCCTTCAAAAAGGCAGAGGGAAATGGAGTGAGCTCATCAGCTATCTCCTTACAGGCAAAATAAATGTCAGGTACCAAGGCCATGATATGTTTTGAGACCGTCAGGAGTCTGCAGGAGTTTTAGACGTGCTGAGCACTTCTTCCAACTGGGGTGAGTGCTGTGTGGTTCCTTCCTATCCTTCCACTAATAATACCTGTTTTGGAAGGATTAACGCTTTTGGACTATGAGGATTGTGCCCTGCTTTTTAATTGTAGGATACTGAACATGTGGCAAAAAGGGAGTAACTAAATGAAGTGCTGCGAATTGAGCAAGTCTGATAGATCTTCTGTCGGTCAGCCCATCACTAGGGAAAGTTTTGTGTTTCTTGGGTTTTAATCTCTTAAGGATCAAGTGCTCGGTACCTGCGACACGGTTCCTTTTCCCATCAGCAGGCAGTGTACATACTTTCTTCTTTGCCATCTACTCTACGCAATGGCGTTACGTCCTTTAGTATTTATCAAATTTTACGAATCCATGACCTCTGTTCGATTCACCTCTCTCCCTGTTTCTGTCTTGAATTCTTGCCTTTTTCAATTACAGAGACCAAGAGTCTGTAATTGCTTCCTGAAAACTCATTTTTCCAGGGAGACTGGACTTGCTTCCAGCAAGCCAAGGTAGTTAGCAGCCAAGCAGCTACCAAGATACTCGCAGGAACTTCTCAGTCAAAACCTAAACTGAGAACCTTTGTTTTTTCTAACACAATGAATATCATCATGTCCTCTTGCAACCCATAGTTTGAGGAAATGCTTCTTTAGCAGAGGTGAAGATCCCATCTAGAAATGAGTTCCATAGCAGCAGAGTTTTGGAAAGTGGCAGGAACCAGGTTTGTTGAGCCTGGGCACAGCAGAGGTCTGTGGATGGTGGCAGAGGACCTACATAATTCCATGACAGTGCAAAATCCATAGGATTATCTGAGTTGCAGCCGTCTTTCTCTTGTGTTTCTCTTCAAACAAAATTATTCTTGGTAGGTGATATGGGCAAGAGAAAGAGGTTTTGATGTTGATGTATTTGCTTTAAGGAAAAAATGTAAGTGTTCTTTTCCCTTTGTTTTGTGTGTGGTTTTAGGTCTCTTGATCAGCTGCTCTTTAGTCAGAAGTTGGAGAAGATTGTACTGGAAATCTAGAGGGTTGTATTACCCTGGTTGTTTAAAATAGGGCCAGGTGATGTTTATAATGCCTGTGCTGGAAAATTCACTGTACCTCTGTCAACCTCCTCATGCCAACAGTAAGATGCTGCGGGCTCCCAGGCACAAGTAGGGTTTCTCCATGCATTTAGGAGGCTCTCCCTGGATCCCCAGCAGCTAGCCTGGCTACTGCTGTGCTCCTCTTGATCTCCCCTGTGGGAATGCCCCACTGAGATTTGAGCAGGGCAGTGCTGAAGACATCAGCAAAAAGGAAAGGTGGCTAAAATCTAGTGTGTTTGAGACTGAATGAGAATGAAAAAGAAGTGACAAGTCAGTGATCCTGAGCTGTGCTCTCAGATGCTGTTTGACCCGTTCCCATCTCTGTTCCTCAGTTCATCCTACCTGTCATGATAGTCACTCTCTGCTACAATTATTATTAATAATGTGTTTATTACATAGGACTAGGGGTTATGCCTGATGCCTTCCAAACCAAATACATGAGTGAGTGTTTGTTCATAGTGGCTTTGCTCCATGTTTTGTGATGGGAAAAGGAGACAGGAGCAGACTGCCCCTGCAATGACCTCTTGTGCTGCAGCAGGGCCTGTCAGGAGAGGGCTGTGGACCATTAAGAACCCCAGGGAGAGATTCCAGAGCCTTTCAGGACTGCTGGCATGGCTAGGCAGGCCATTTCCCTTCTTTGTGCTTGAGGAATCAGTATAACGTTAAGTATATTTGAAGGAACACCAACTTTCCGTCATCCTTCCCATGTAACTGTCTTGTGCCCCTCTGCCACACTCATGCTGTTTCGAAGGGTTCATTGATAATACTTGCTGTGAGGCCTTCATATCCTTAACGTCAGAAGACAAAAGATAAATGGCAGTCACCAAGCTAAAATTATCTAGTTAGCTAAGTAGAACAAAAATGTGTAGCAGATATTTCTATAAAAGCCAGGTAAAATACAGGGCAGAAGGCTCCAGAAGGAAATCAGTTCTATAGGTGCACCAAGAGCAAGGCTAAGTTAGAAAAACAGCCTTTAAAGGAACCCTTTTGAAACAGGCCATTGTATTTCCCTGTAATTCTTTATCTCATTGATAATGAGCCACCAATATTAACTGATGGATATTTACTGATTTCATGAGCGTCTGCTTAAGTTAAGCTTCATCTTAAAGAAATTGATGTCTTTTAAGGCAAAGACCCTGAATTGTAACACAGTGAAAACAAACAGGAGCGAAGTATTTCTGCCAGGACACTTTATCACCAGGGGAAATGCAGCCCCGGGTGGAAGCCTGATGCAAAATCCAGGTGTAACTTAACTCCCATCAAGACGCTGTATCGACAGCCCTGTTGCAAATGAGGAAACTAAGGCCAAACAAGTCTTGGGCATCACGGAATTTCAGCACTCGGGAGGAACGCGGCTATGCTGGGATGTGGAGGGGAGCGTTGGAGTCTGTGAAAGGTCCCTGTCATGAATTTGCTTTGCAGCAAGTGGAGTTTTGTGTGGCCCAGGTGATTGCAGTGGTCTGCCTTTGTATGGCACTGACGCAAAGCGTGGTTGACCTAGGCGAGCGAATAACCCCCTGGCGGTGCATCAGCATGCTTGAAATTAAGCTTATGTATAAGTCTCTTGTTGAGTTGGCCTTGGAAACACCAACGGTGTCTCTAGGGGGAAGGAGGGGAGAGGTGGAGGTAGAGAAGGAAGGCAGAGGGATATTCTTTGAGAGGGAAGTTGCCCCACTTCCGTGTAGCAGCGTCCAGGAAAAGAGGAAAAGGGAACGTGTGCCACGTGGTGCTGTGGGAGCAGCTTGTGCCTAGATGTGTGACGTCAAATGGACAGTACCACAGGCCACTTGGATAGAAAAGCGTGTGTCCGTGAAGCGGATAGGGACATGATCACAATGTGATTACCCAATTTTTATTCATATGTCGTATGGTGAAATAAACTGGTAGGGTAAATAAAATGGAGATGTAGGTATCCTCACAGGAGTTGCCTAGGTAAGCTTTTCAGATCTCGCTTTTGGTGTGTAAACAGGACTGTAATTTCTGTAAGCAGCTAGTGACGGTTTCTCTGTGTGCCTGCAGGACATGGAATTTCTAGGAAAGGAGCTGAAAAAGTGAATGTTGTGCGGCTCCTATAAACCCTGGAGCCTTTCCATTAAGTTGATCTCTCAGAACCCCTTGTGCCTACCAAGAGACCAACTGCAGTGCTTTGGTAGCGAGAGGAAGATTTCACTGCACATACACGTACGTGTGAGCTCATGGCTGCGTTTTGGGGTCTGCCGCAGAGAGGGGAAGGTAATAGAGAAGGGAAGAGACAGAACTGAAAATAAAAATGGCAGCCATTATTTTTTTTCAATTTTTTAGGGTTTCTTTTTTTTTTTTTTTCCCGCTGTTGATAGTTCTAGTTTCTGGAAGCAGCATGGTTTATACTGGGAGAAAAAAAAAAAAAAAAAAAAGAGGGTTAGACAAATATATCCTTTAGAAACTTTGATGAGAGGTCCTGGTACAGGACACAGGTAGTTCTGTACAGGCTGGAGTGTTTCGTACAGCTTGGGCTCAGCACAAGGAAGAGAAGCAGCAGTTTGCAATTGGTAGCAGGGACAGAAGAGCATTGCCCTCGCCATGCAAACCACAGCGGAGAGATCCCCTCTGGGGTCTATGACCTGTGTTGAGAAGGGTATTTTTCCCTAATTTAAAGGAATACAGAAAGGTAAAAGCAAGGGCTGTTTTTTTCCCCCTGGAGTTTACACAGGAAAATAATGGAAGGCAAACACGGTGCGTTGTAAGGAATATACTGGTCTGCACATAGCATTCTTTTACCTCAGGTGACAGACCCAGAGACCTGATCCTGTTGTCAGTGAAGTTAATGGCACATTTGCTACTGATTTCAGGGAAAGAAGGAACAGATCACAGCCTAATGTGAGACAGGCGAAAGCTGCTCCTTGAGAAGGATGCTGCCCGTTACATTTTAGGCCCTCAAATTATTTTTTGTAGCATCCTGGGTAAGAGATGGACATGAATTGTTCATGTTATAAGTGTAGTAAGGATTGTTTAAAAATACAAATGTCGTCTTTAATGTTACTGAACCAAAAATAGGAAAGTTTCTGCCAGTGCATGAAAGTGAAACCGGCTGAGAACAAAAGTGAAACCAACAGGTGCCTTTTACTCTCCAGGCTGAGGGAAATGCAGAAAAGTAAATCCTAAGCATGTGATGCTGAATAGTAAATTGGAATTTTAAATTTTTGTTTGTTTTTATTGGTGTAAAAAAGTGTTGCTAGTGATCTTGATAAAAATTTCCTCTAAGATAGGTGCTTTCTCTTGATGGTATCTCTTTAAAAAGTCAGTCTGTTAAAAATGCCTGGGTTGGTTTTTTTTGTTTTGTTTGTTTGGTTGTTTTTTGTTGTTGTTGGTTTCTTCATGACGCTAAGGGGCATCCCTCTGTGTTACCCCCTTTTCCTTTTCCATGCTTTGCATCACCAGCTTGCAAGTCATTGACAGCATGCTGACAGGAGCAGGTACTGGGTCAGGACAGGGCTCCCCTTGCTTTGCAAAACTATGGGTGACTGAAATCAGCAAGATCCTGAAGAAGGAACAAAAAGTATCTTAAAAAATATATGAAAACGATGGCAGAATGTGTTTAATGTGTAAAACACTAAAAAATGAGAAGTGGTGCAGCAAACACGAGAGACATTCAGTTCTTCCTGCCCTGTCTAATAGGATCAGCAGGAAACAAATGTACAGAAAAGCGGGCAAAGCCCAAACAAAGCAACAGCAGAGGGTCAAAAAACCCCAACAAACGTCAGGTGCCATGGAGAAAAAGAGAGAATGGAGGAAAGGGATGTTTTCAATAAGTTAACACTGTGCAAAATTCTCCCTTGGTTCACATTTGCTAATGTCTAGGAATTTGGGCGGAAAAAAATACATGTGCAGCAGCAGTCCACGAGGATCCGAGCAGTGTGGGGCAGGTAAAACATGCGGAAGGAGAAGGGAAAAAGGGAAGAAAAGATTTCAACACAGGAAGACCCTTTTTTTATTAAAAAAAAAAAAAAAAGGCACTTTAGACATAAATACTACACTGTACAGAGCTGAGGCTTTCTGACCATGCGTTACATTGATAATGCTTATTAAATGACAAGGTGAAACAAGGGGCTTTAGGAACTGTAGTGCACTGTGAATTTGGACTTGTTACCTTCATTTTTTTTTCCTCTTGCATTTGTTTGAAAAGGTGTAGAGGGGAAAAGGGCATAAAAATGATGTATAGGCAGTGATTTTAGCTGGTATCTTCCTGGCAGGTGAGGGGGGAAGATAGAAGTCTCAAAACTAGAGGACTGTATAAATTCTACAGCATCACAAATAAGTACCCAAGAACACAAATCACAGAAAAATGGGTAAAGCAAACACTGGATTTAGTATTCAGCTATTAAAACAGGGGAGGGAAAAGTTGCTGTGGGAAAGAATAGCTCATGACTCTGTCCCTCACGTAAAAGACTAAAAAAAAAATTAAAAAAAAAATTAGATTTTAACTTATGTAAAGTAAATTATTTTCTTGCCATTTGCAGATTAAATGTTGCTAATGACCTGGAGCATGGAGCAGTACACAGGCCTCTAAAAACTGAAAACCAGGTCTGGAGAATCTGGCACTTTGATTAACCATGTACGGAGCTAATTTTTGACACATGAACCTTGACTTCTCAAAAAAACAATTTTGAGGGCTCTCATTAGAATGGAATAGGAGTTTTTCAGATGCTTTTCAGGACAAGAGATGCAAAGCTTTGCGAGCGCCAGAAAATTTGAATGTGCAGAAATGGGTGTAAGCATGTAGTAATTTTAATCTCTTTTCTCTTGCGTTGTAGGGAGCGCAGCACAGCCCCTGCTCTGGACGGAAGGATGGACAGCCACGAGGAGCGAGCATCACTCCTCACTCAGGTAACGTGCGGTTGCTGACGGCATTGACAGAGAGAGAGAAAATAACTTTTCTGTTCGGATTAAATAATACCCGACCTTTTGGCCTCTTGGGTTTGGGAGTTTTTTGACATTTTGGATGAATGCAAAGAATTTTGGTTTGTTTGGAGAGAGGTGAGGAGGCAAAGTGTTGTGAGGGAGGGAAGTGGTTGCCAGGTCCTCCTGAAGGCCGGTTGGTTGCAGGAGAGCAGCAGTGCTGACAGTGATTTTCTGGATTTTCCCCATTAAAAGAGGCAAATGCCGGGATGTTATCAAAAGATAGATGCATGTGCGAGCTGGCCTGTGTGTTTCCATTCTCCTCGAGTTAGAATAGCAAGCAAATTGGAAATAGATGCTGTTGTTTGTGGTTGGTGAAAGAGAGGGTGAAAAAAAAAAATCAGTTCCTTCCAATTGTATGTGGCTTTATTGTATTGACAAATTAATTTGATGCGGTAGCAATTAAAAGTACTCTGTTATGATGAAGTTGAAGGAATGTTCCTCATTTTTAAAGCATGCTGGTTAATTAAGCAGGAGTCAGTAAGTGGCAAAAAGCTCTAGGTAGGATGTTTGTGAAGAAAATGCAATTCCTGGAGGTCAAATTAGTCAATAAGTAAAATTTCCTGATGAGGAAAGAGGCTGTATTTTGGAGGGATTTTATACTTTGTGTAAGTTTATTGCACACCAATTGAGAAAGGAGCTGTGTTGAAGTGTTGGGCTTGCTGTTGTCTTCTGGCACATCACTCGTTCTTTCTGGTCTGAATTGTTGATTCAACTCTGATAATTTAGACAGGAGAGAAATGTAAATTCCATTTACCAAATGGGGTGTTAGTAGCATTTAAAAAAAGAGAGAGATTAGAGCTGATTAGAAGTCTCTAAAATCTGTGATGTTGCTCTGTAGTCTTTTAAAAAGGCAAAAATCCAAATAATATTTTCACTGGCAAAATAATTTACAATATGTAAAAACAATATAAACTGCTGTTAGAAGAGCCTTGAAATAAGCTATACGTGAAGATAGGGAGCTAGGATTTTGCAGTATTTTTCTTCCCCTGGTTTCCCTCCTTTTTTTTTTGGCAAGGAAAATGGCAAGATTTCTTTTAAATACAAAAGAGAGACAAATAAATAAAATGGGCATGAAGCATTGTGCTTGACGTTTGGTAACAATTCTTTCCTTAGAAGCACTTTGTTTTTTAAATATAAGTGCTGTGAAATAGTTCAGGTCTGAAAGTTTGTGGGGAGAAAATGTTTCAGCATCTTTGTTTCATACCTGAGGAATCCATTTTAATAGCCCCTTTTCCCTGTTTGCAAAATACATTTTTATTAGATCTGTGTATTTGGGTTAAGACTTACTTAAAATTACTTAATTAGGTTATACTGAAATTCTAAGTGATTTAAAAAGAAGGATTATGGTAATATGACAAAACATAACACTATTTTCATTGAAATCCTGAAATAAAGCCCTTTTAACATGCCAATTTTAAAAATCTATAAATTTGGGGTGTTAAAATAGTGAAAAATCTAAAAAGGCCGAACTCATAATGGAATGTATAATCCTGTACCAGTGAGCAGGGATTTTGTAGGTACGTCTGGAACGTGGGTGAGGGTCATTTACACCTCTGGTTCAGTTTTGAGCGTTTCTCTTGCGGCGGCATCCTTTTTAAGACTTTATTGTATATTTGTAAAATGCTTCTAAAATGTTTGTGGCTGGTTTGTAAAGAGAAAATGCAGGGAAAGAGGTGACAGTGTAGGTGCGCTAAGCTAGATGGCAATTGATTGTGTTTCCCCAGGAAATTGTGAAAAATATACCGAAGTAAAAATTGCCACAGTAAGGAATAAATTCTAAATAATTGTATTTGTGCCGTTTGGAATAGCATGGCTGCGAATTGTCTTCAAAAACCTCCTGGAAGTGTCTGAAAAACTGTGCAACATAAAAAGGCTTTCCCATTGTGTTTTCTCTAGGTAAAGCTATTGGCTTGTAGGCTGATTGAAGGAGCAAGGTATTAAAAAAAAAAAAAACTTTGAAAAAAAAAGAGCTATATATGTGCTTTTCTCACCGACGAGTTGTTTTTGTTTTGGTTTGGTTGTTTGATTTTTATTTAAAAAAAAAAAAAAAGGAACCTGTGGATGTGTTTCTTTCCTCTGTGTTGTTTATGATCTGAAACAAATAATGAATCTGCAGTGATTTATTTTTTGAAAAAGAAGTATTCATATGATAAAAAAAAAATTAATTTGGGAGTAGGTTTGTTTCACTTAAGATTTGAATTTTGGAGAAATAGCAGCTGTTTCTGGGTATTTTGTATTTGCTTCAGAGGTTGGAGCATCAGCCAGATCTCTGTGTAGTCTGTCAGGCAGTTACACGTCTGGGCACGTTCCAGTTTGTAGCACCACAAATGAGAGCCATTTGACTCGTGTTTGCTGCGGAGGGCTTTCATTAAAAAATTAAAAATATCGCCAGTAAAATAGAGGTACGGGGGGTAGGCTTGGGACGCGTGTGGGTGACTCGGGGCACGGGTGCTGAGCTGTGGAGGGCACCCGGGTGGGCTTTGCTCCGAGGTGCTGGTTCTGTGTGAACTTGTGTCTATCAGCCTCCGGACCTCACCAGCTCCAGAACTGGATCCTGACTCTCTGGGTTGTTTTTTAGTCAGCTGTGTGCGCATCGTTTGCTACTCGTGGTGAGAGAGGAGCTGGAAAGGTGCTGCGTGTGGCAGCCACACGTACCCTGAGCACCTGTATGCGGGGTGTACGGGAAGGAGAGCAGAACTGGACAGCCTGACTGGGCATTCGCTTTCCTTTCAGTGCAGGGGAACCCTAGTAACTTGGTCCAAAAGTTTTCTGGGGGTTGCAAGGCTATTTTTGAAGTTAATTTACTTGTAACAATTTGTCTTTTGGAAAACAAAAATTAAATCGAAGCAAACCAAACAGTGGGAAGATGATATTTCACCTGCTTTTTATTAACTGTCGGGCAGCGGGCAATTAATGCTACCGCCACTTAATAACAGCCACCGGCAGCAGCTGGAACCACAAGCCACTCTGCAGGAGCACCAAGACCTACAACAGCATCTGCGGGCCGGGACCCGGCCCGCTTGGGCCGGGCCGCTCGGGGCAAGGACCGCTGGGCCGGACCCGGCCGGGCCTGACCGGGGTCAGCTCCGCGGAGAAGCCGGGCCGGCCTGGGGCCCCGGCAGCGGAAGAAGGAGGGTGGGAGTGGGGGGGTGGGTGGCGGGGGAGCGGCGAAGGAACGGCGGCTGAGCGTCCTCGGCGCCGCAGAGGGTTAAGGCGGCGAGGCCGGGCAGGCTGGGAGTTGTAGGCCCCGCGGCAGCTGTCGTAAACGGGAGCTGTCGTAAACACCGCCGCACGGCACGGCCCGGCATGGCGGGAAGCATCTCCCCGGCCGGGCCGGGCTCCCCGGGCCTGCCTCTCTGCCCTCCGCGTCCCGGGCCCGGCCGGCGCCGCTCGGGGTGCGCCGGGTTCACCCTCTGCTCCGTCAGGGCCGGCCCCGGGGCACGGGCGGGCTCCCGCATCAGCGGCGGCGGGTCGGTGGCGGCCCTGCCTCTCGCTCCGCCCCCGGAGCCGGCCAGGCCTCGGTTTGGGCCAGCAGCGGTGCCGGTGCCGGCTCCCAGTTTGTGCGTGGGGCTCGGCTTCCACCCCCCGGTGAGCTCCAAGGCGGAACGGGGAGCCGAGCCCAGGCGGGGCCTCCTCTCGGAGCCGGCTCGCTGGGGCAGCCGACACCTGCACCGGAGAGGGAGCCTCGGCTTTTGTCCACGAGTTTGTTTGGCTTGGGGCTTTTCTCTAAGTGAAAAGGAAGAGCTAAAACGCGTGAAGGTGCTGAAGTGTGTTGGGAGTTCTGGAGGGACCAGCTCAGGAAACGATCAGGACTGGGTAGTCTCCTGTTCTGTTGTGGTATATGCTCTACAGGTATTTTCTCTGAGGACAAAGCGGGGAGGGAAGAAAAAGGAGGGGAAATGTGACACGTTAATTTAATGCTAACAATGGGCCCCATGGGGCAAAATCAGCTTCTCGTTAAACATTGTGATGCTTTAAAGGGGTTTGTTAATTAGCTGGAGGTGCCTTATTTTACTTATGAAAGGAATGACATAAATGAAATAAATCAGCCTGGAGTTAATTTGGTAAATGTTGCTTGGTTTTTGGTTTTGTTTTATTTTTTACTCTTTGCTTTTTGAAGGTGAATTTGAAAAGCTGCTGGTGCTGTGGATCAGCAGTTGTCTGAACTTGGGGCTGAGCATGCTGAAACTTCTCGTGGGAGCAGAACGGGAACGATTCCAGTTAGGCAGCTTCTTTCTCTGGTGATAGCGCTAATAAAAATGCCAATAATTGCTATTCTTGAGATGTAAAAGAAAACGTAATTGATTTGTTAACTAATAACTGAGGATGTGCAAAGAAAAGAATGCTGTTGAGATGGGACGGGAAATGGAAATGCACCGGAATAGACTTATTTTCTATCACACCTGTTACGGCTCGGTTCTGAGAGGAGCTGTGGAGGAGTTCTACCAACATTTTCCCTTTTGTGTCAGAAAACACATCAGATTTTGCCAGTGATCATCTTCTGAAATACACTCCTTAAAGTACATGCAGATAGGTGTAGCTCTCCAAAGAAAGCAAGCAAAGAAATGAAACGTAACTTTATTTTATTTTATTTTTAGGGAAGATACTGTTCTAGTGGAGGAAAAAATGTTTTACTTCTCGAAGAAATGGTTGGGTAGGCCCGAAGAAGGGCTGAGTGTCTAAGAGCCTGCTCTGCAACCCCTGGGGCTTTGGACTGGCAGCATCAGCCTGTTGAAAGTGACTTGACTGGCTTTTCCAGTAACTGTACTGGATTGCGTTTGCTTATTTCAGGCAGTGGGGGGCTGGAACGCAACATGGTTTTAGCAAAACCAGGCGAACTTGTTATCTGATGCTCGGATTTTCTGGGCAGGAAATACTAGATCCAATATGTCTCCTTGTCAGTAAAGTATTTGTTGCTGTGCCACGTGAGGAAATTATGTAATAAAAGAGAAAATTTGGCTTAGATGGAAAGTGACTTGGGAATGCACTGTTGGCTAATAGTGGAAAAAGAATGTACCAATGGGAAGGAGGCTGCGAGCTGGATTTTTCAAAGACTATACTGGAAAAGATTTAATTTTTTCCTTAGTGGCACTGTTGATAAAATAGAACTGTGGTGATAAAAATCTCGGGAGGCTGTACTCTTGTACTGTATTGATCGAGAGGAGGGTTGGAATGTCCATATACCGGCAAGATGAGGCAATGCTAGGATTAACAAGAGGAGGGGAGATTTGGTGAAGCAAATAGAAGTTATTTGTGATTAATTTTACATATATATGTGTAATTTTATATAATTTATAGAATTATACATATGAGATATGTTATTATATAATTATATTGGGTTTGGTGGGGAGTTGGTAGTTGGCGTGGTAGCCAGCGGCAGAATGATGTGGCTGAGAAAATAAGAGAGATGGTGTCCTAGAAAGTATGAGGGGAGGGATTTCCTCCCTGTATAGAAAATACTAATGTTGGAGTATATAGGGCATTAGCAAGGCCTTATCTAGAGCCCAACTGTCACCCGTGTTCAGATAAACGGATTCCAACAGATGGGTGGAACAGCTGCAGGAAGAGGCCACGTGGATGTTAAGAGGAATAAGAGAGACTGATAATGGAAAAGGCACAAAAGTGACAGTAGCCTAGTTTTATGTAGGGGAGGAAAATAAATAAACAAGCAAAACGAATGTGTACAAAGCAGGTTGTGAGCACAGGTTGACAGGAGGAGCTCTAACTGCTAGACCACTGATGTTCTGGAGCGGTTTCAGATGAGAAAGTCACCATTTCTTTTAAAATTAAGTTGGATAAATGCAGAAAAGAATGTCAGTGTTTGGCTCTGCGCAGTAGTGGGGAATTTGGCTTGGGAATGCTGGATATCCCTTCCCTTAATTCTGCATTCTTGTCTGTCAGGAAAGCGGATTCTCAGACACATTTGTACGTTTACAGCGGGCCCGTTTTGAAAGCGCTGCTGGTTTTTGTCATCTTAATTTCTCTTGCCGTTAATCAAGTTCTTTCCTTCGGGCCCCTTACTGGAAGTGGAGCAATTTGGTTAGATTTGCTGTCAGCTGCTCATCACCCGCACGCTCTGAATTGTGCTGGCAGAAGAGAAGTGACATTCTTCACCTTGCTGGCTCGGGAGCAGACAGACCGCACGGCTTGGACACCTTGGTGGAAGATGTAGACCTACGGCACTGCCTGGCTTCCTCTTCCTGCTTGGGCTATTTGTAGAAGTGTTCCTGGAATGATTTTTCAGAAAGTATATAAATTAAAAAGTCACCTATGGCAAGACAATACTGCATTCTGAAATGCAGGTATAGTCAGCTCCCTTGGGATGCTGTCGGGGACCTCTCTTTTTTTCTGCCTTTCAGACTCTCTAGTTTTTCTGTCCAGTACTGAAGAATTAATTGAAGAACTTTAAAGAACGTTGCTTTCCAGTGAGGCCGCCATACTCTGGACAGACATTTTAGCTTTTTATTTGGCGTCTTTGCTCTTTGGGAGATCTCCACAAAGCAGGGAGGGAGTTAAGCCGTCGTTGCTCAGACATCCATTTTAATTTTATTTTTTTCAGTCCACAACTGTTGCGGGTTATTCAAAGAGAAAGAATTCGTTTTAAGGAGGTAACCTCCCATTCAGTAGTCAGTAGAAAATGAAGTGATGGGATCCATCTAATCATCAATGTGCACGCTAAGAGTTGCCATTGGCGTGTTCACTAGTTGCTGAAGCAGAGAGTGAGTTGTTAGGATTAAAATTCCTTCATCCCCTTGGAAGTGACCAAGGCGGGTACAAATGGAAGAGTCATGTGGGAGGAGGGGGTATGAAAGACTTAGAAGACAAAAAAAAGAATATGTATATTATCTTTAAGTGGTTTCTTGCATATTTTTTTCTGTAATATGTGGTGGAATGTGAGCTACAGGCAGAATACTGGCTCTTACAGGGCAGAAATCAATGGGCCAAGGCCAATGGGATGTGGCTCAGTGAAGCCAAATGCCAGATTTAGCACCTGGGTCACAACAACCCCCTGCAACGCTCTAGGATGGGGGCAGAGCAGCTGGAAACTGCCCAGTGGAAAAGGACCTGGGGGTGTTAGTTGACAGTTGGCTGAAGATGAGCCAGAGTGTGCAGGTAGCCAAGGAGGCCAGTGGCATCATTGCTTAGATCAGCACTAGTGTGGCCAGCAGGACTAGGGCAGGGATTGTCTCTACTCAGCACTGGTGAGGCAGGACCTCAAATCCTGGGTTCACTCGCTCCCAGGAGGACATTGAGGGGCTGGAGCATGTCCAGAGAAGGGCAGTGAAGCTGGTGAGGGGTCTAGAGCACAAGTCTTGTGAGGAGTAGCTGAGGGACCTGGGGTTGTTCAGCCTGGAGAAAAGGGGGCTCAGAGGGGACCTCCTTGCTCTCTATAACTCCCTGAAAGGAGGTTGGAGCCCAGAGGGGTTGGTCTCTGCTCCCAAGGAACAAGTTGCAGGACAAGAGGAAATGGCCTCAAGTTGTGCCAGGGGAGGTTTAGGTTGGACATGAGGAACAATTTCTTCCCAGCAAAGGTTGTCAAGGCCTGGCCCAGGCTGCCTGGGGCAATGGTGGAGTCCTCATCCCTGGAGGGGTTTTAAAACCATGGAGATGTGGTGCTGAAGGACATGGATTAATGCTGGGTTAATGACTGGACTTGGTCTCGAAGGTCTCTTCCAACCAGAGTGATGGAATGTGGCAGTGAAGTGATCCTACAAGTATGGAATGAATGGCCATTAGTTAACCTGAAAAGAATATTTTCCATCATAAGTCAGAGTCTTTGCAAGAAAATTATTACTGTTCATAGTTCATAGCAGAGACTTTTTCCTGTTCTTTCCTCAACCTTTCTGAATGGGAAGGAAGTCATGGACTTTACCGCTGAAATGGTGGGGACACGGTGTTAGCACCACAGCAGAGCAAAACTTCCTCGCCTGGTTTGCCCGTGTCAACCTATAAGGATTTTTGCCACAAGAAGAGGCCCTTCCACCAGTGTCACCAGATTCTCGTCCTCTTCTGCCCAGCAAAAAGCAAGCCAGCTAATGTTAGTGCTACTATTTAGAGCAAGACAAATCCCTTCTTTTTGCTGGTTTTATTAAACCAGTCTGGGACAGAGGTGTGCACATCTATACTTGCAACATAGGTATCTGTACGCACACCTGCTCGGCTCCATGTGCTGCCTGAGGAGGGAAAATAGGGAAGCATTGACCTGTAAAAGCGTTGGGAATGTACACACCAAAGAAAATTCAAGGATGGCGGAGCTCCGTTTGGCAGCAGGTGGCTGGGAAAAGGGTGTGTCCCTGCAGGCTGTGCCAGCACTTCTGGGATTGTTTCTTTATAGTTGGTGGTGGTGCTTGGTTTGTTTTAACCATTCTTTGTTGAAGAGCTTTGGAGTCAGGACAATGCACCTGTAAATCTTCAGATTTGCAGTGATGTCTCCAGAGGGAGAGTAATTTGCACCCCCTGGGGAGATGGTCCTCTGGGTGGGGAGCTTATTAGGGTGTCTTGGGTCTTACATAGACTCACAGAACAGTTTGGGTCAGAAGGGACCTTTCGAGGTCATCTAGTTCAACCAACTGCAGGGAGCAGGGACAGCTGCAACCAGAGCAGGGTGCTCAGAGCCCCGGCCAACCTCACCTGCAATGGTTCCAGGGATGGGGCATCGACCACCTCTCTGGGCAACCTGGGCCAGGATCTCACCACCCTCAGCATCAAAACTTCCTTCCTTCTCTCCAGTCTGAATCTCCCTTTTTTACTTTAAAACCATCACCTCTTGTGCTGTCTCAACAGGCCCTGATAAAATGCCTGTCCCTGTCTTCCTGACAGGCCCCTTCAGATACTGAAAGTCTACAGGAAGGTCTTCCCAGAGCCTTCTCTTCTCCAGCGAGAACAACCCCAACTCTCTCAGCCTGGCCTCCCAGCAGAGGGGTTCCAGCCCTCCCATCATGGCTGTGGCCTCCTCTGGCCCCACTCCAACAGGTCCCTGTCTCTCCTGTGCTGAGGACTCCAGAGCTGGACCCAGCACTGCAGGGGGCTCTCCCCAGGGCAGAGCAGAGGGGCAGGATCCCCTCCCTGACCTGCTGCCCACGCTGCCACGGGCTTCCGGGCTAAGAGCACATGGTGATGGCTCATGTCCAGCTTCTCACCCACCAAGGAAGAGGTACACAACTCCCCCAGGCACTGACCAGCCACAGAAGAACTGATCACCTCTGCTCTGCAGAGCCTACAAGTGCCAACAAGCCAGGCTGACAGGAAGTGATGGAACTGGTACCATTAAGGGCCATAATAAAAAAGCAAGTGAGGACACATTTTGATTCATGCCTGTCTCATCCTACAACCACACACTTTTGACTACAGTTTCTATGAGAAGGTCAGGAACCTGCAAACACAAGTCTTAGCTTCGAAATTGAGTCATTGAGGCACTTTAGGTTACCACACCGTGGAACAGCTCTACGCTCCTGCTTGTTTCTGAAATAAACCTTGGGTGTCAGCAATCTGTCCTCCTGCTTCAGGGCCTCACATGCCAAATTTCTCAACAGCACATCGCTCCAGGCAAACAAAGGAATGGAGGCTGAAGGAACCTAAAGCCAGGCAGCAGTTGGCATATTAACCAGAGCCTGTAAATTGAACAGGACACGCAGATGCATGCTGCTTGTTGGAAGAAGGTCCATCTGATCCCCCTCAAGAAGAACAGGAACCAATGCAAACAGCATCTAGTACTTTATAGAGGAATTTCTTGCTTTTAGCTGCTGTGGGATAACAGGTGAGTCTCTTGTAAAAATCTCAAAACTCCTTTTTTTTTGGCATTCCCTGTTCTGAGTTCTCAGAAGTGATGGTGTTGGTAAGCTCCAGATCCTCTCACCACATAAGCCAAGGAAAGGCTTGAGCAGGACACACATAAAAAGTCGGGTTTTGTGATTTTTTTTCCATCACCACCAACACTGGAAATCCCATTGCTCTCCAAAAGAAATTTTCCTAGCAGCTGTGCATGCTGCAAATCAGAGCACAGCATGCATTTCATGGAGGGACATAACGTGGCCCGTGGCAACAGAGAATGAACCCTTTCCAATTCTACAGCCCAATAAAATGTATTGATTTTGAGCTGAAAATATCACCTGTAGAACCAAACTACGGCGTTCTCCTGTTCAATCCTTGCCATCTCTGCTGCCTGGTTCTTAACTGGAGATAAGCAAGACGGACACGTGCCCACATAAACCGAACAAAGTTCAGGAATGCGCCGCCCTCACACTGCTGCCAACACTCAGCATCACCTCAGGTAACACCTTCCCTTTGAGGCCCAGATGATGCACTACAGTCAGTAATAAACCTTTATCTCTTCGTCTATAACCTATTGTTCCTCCACTGCACTGTACAATTGACGCTCAACCTTCTTTAGCTGCATCCTTCTGTGGAGCATGTTGAGTGTGACACTGTGGCCACAGCCCTCCCTCCATCCCCCCCCAACGCACCTATTGTCCATGGGAGAGCCCGCCTAGCACAAGCTGGTTCATGGCTGCAGGACAGGAACCATGTGACACTTTCTCTCTTTCACATAATTGCTCCACCTCTTTCACATCCCACGGGACCAGCTTTGCCATCATATCCTTTAAAAAATAACAATAAAAAAAAAAATCCCTCTTCCTCAGGTGTCTCCTTAAAGATCCACTTGCCAGACAGTTCTGGTGACCCTGCCACAACCTGGTGCTTTTCTAGGCCACTTAGTCTTGGCCACTCCCAGTATTTCACAAACATTAAATAGACTTTAGAGAACACCCCTTATGTTCCACAGATCACTCCCAGTTTGGACATGAGGAAACCAAATTGCTGGACATGAGCCAGCACCATATGCTTGCAGCCCAAAAACCCGTGGCACCCTGGGCTGCATCCCCAGCAGCGTGGGCAGCAGGTCAGGGAGGGGATCCTGCCCCTCTGCTCTGCTCTGG
>JAAGNO010021819.1:0-10547 GCA_033439905.1 Ceryle rudis
GGGAAGAGAAGAAGGCTGGGAGGTTTCCCCCCCTCTTCCTTCAGAGACTGTTGGTGCCGCCCGGCGCCTCGCGCTCCGCCCCCAGCCCACGTGAGCCCTTTCCCAGCGTCCCCTCCGCTCGGTCCCCGCCGCAGCCGCTTTTCCCCCGCGCCAGCTCCGCGGCCCGCTGGGCCTGGGCCCCGTCCCCCCGCCGGCAGCGGCCCGCTCTCGCCGGGAGACACCTCTGCTCACCGTCCGCCGCGTCCCCGGTCCGCCCGGCCGCCTTTTCTCTGCGGCTCTCCCGCCTTCGGGGCGCGGGGCCTCTCTCTCCATCCGCCCGGGTCCTTGCCGCCGTCGGCGGCGGCTCCGGTCGCCGAAGCTAAGAGAGGCGGAGAAGAACTCTTCGCGGCTGGGCCGGCGGCCAGGATGTCAGGTGGGGACTCGGCGGCGGCGGCGGCGACCGCCTCCCCGCAACCGCTCCCGTTCTCCTTGCCGAAGCCCCCTCCCCTCATGCAGCTGACGCCGGGGGACGCCGTCCGCCCCGTCGCATCCGCCGCGGACCAATCGCCGAAGAGCGCTCGACTGGCGGGCCGTCCGGATTGGCCGGCCGGGAAGCCAGTCAGCCTGTTGGCCCCGTTGCTCCCGCCCCGCGGGGAGCCCGAGCCTCTCATGCCCTTTGGCCCCTCGTCGCGGCAGCCACTCAGAGGGCGGCTTCTTGGCAGGTGCAGCGGGGGCAGCCTCCTCAGCCCCTCGATGCGGCCCGGCGGCGTCGACCGCGGGTCCCTTATGGTGAGTGCGGGGCGCCGGGGAGGGCTCCGGGGGGGACCGCGACGAGTCGCCGGGCCGGGGTCGCCGAGCCTTGGCCGCGGCTCTTTGTGGCGGGACCGGCTTTGTCGTGTGGACGGCGGCGGGGCGGGGGGAGAGCTCTTGAGGGCGCTCGGCCTTGGCGGGCTTCCGCCTCCGGAGGCGGCGCGGCGCTGTGGAGCCCCGCGAAGGGGGGTGCGGCCGAGGGGGGGGGATTAGCTGGGGCCCTTCCAGACCCACCAGCCCCCCGCGACTGGCCCAGAGGGGCTGGTCGGTGGCAAACGGCACCTGGATGGCAGGTCCCTCGGAAAGTGAAAGAAAGGGCGGGTTTGGCCCTCCGAGGAGGCTCTGAGGAAAGGTGGTGGTTCTGCCTGGAGTTACTCCAATGCTGTCTGAGACCCAGTAGCCGGCTGAGCTGTCACTGGGTGTCCTGGGAGACTCGAGATGTGGCAGGGGGACAGCTGTTAACCTTCAGACCGTTCTAATTGTGATTTTCTTTGTGTGAACCACCCCTTCTCAGCTTCAGACTGTCTTCTGGTAAAGAAAAATCATAGAAAAACTCTTTCAAACGCATCAGAACTGATTTTTTTTTTCCTGATAAGCCCCCTCTAAAAAAATCATGCTCTGCTTAAAAATAGTTTTCATATTAATTATGGTTCCTAATGTATCTAACGCAGTTTGTAATGCATTCCTGATGCGTTACCAATTAATTGCTTCTGTATGTTTATATTTAAGTTATATGTTCTTGAAAGTAAAAGGCTTTCCAGGGTGTATCTTAAGGTACTTAGAGAGCTGTTGCTTCTGACTAGCATAGAAAGCTCCTTAATGTTTTGGTAATTAAAAAAAAAGGGAAAAAAAATCTCTCTCTTTGCTTTTGTACTAGTGACGTGACTACACCGAGTACCAGGACAGCAACAGAATTCATTTTTTATAGGAAAATACAGGGGTGGGGACAGTAGTCACTGCAGTCAGAAGCTCTGTCAGACATCAGGAGTAGAAGATCCGTTGTTTCTCTGACACCCGTGTTAATTGCATGGCAGAGCACGCAGCAATATCTGCGCTCTAAATGTAGTGTGTTTTTCTGTGACAAGCCGTGAGGTGGAAGATCATGAAGTGGTTGTTTATTTTTCTCATTGGGATGGTGATTTGAAATGGATCTGGTAATTCTGATTCACCCTGGCTCTAGAGGGCCTGGAGGAGTGAAGGGTTTTGCTTCCTGTTTTGTGGTATCAACCAAAAACCGGCCGAATTATTTTAGTTCGATGTCAAGCGTGGTTGTTATTAATGTTTTCAGGAGGGGAGGGGTTGAGCTGTTGGCTTCACACTGAGTTGTGTGGGTTTTTTTTCTCCTCTTGCTGTTTTTCAGATGGGACACCCAGGAATGCCCCATTATCCTCCCATGGGAATGCACCCTATGGGTCAGAGACCCCCGAATATGCCACCGGTTCCGCACGGTATGATGCCTCAGATGATGCCCCCCATGGGAGGACCACCGATGGGGCAGGTAAGGCAGTTCTACAAGGTGACTTTTCCTTTCTTTCTTCCCGTAATGATGTCAGGGAATCCCTGAGGTAGGTAAAGTCTCGTACGGTAGCTTGCGAATGGTGAGGTTAATGATACGGCGTATTTTGTGCCGTGCAGAAACTCTTCTCGTTTGTAACAGGTCAGTTATGCGCCTTGTGTGACCTCAGCTGGAAATAGCTGTAGGTATGAATCCCTGATTTAGTTTTTGTTAAAGCTTCTTGGTGGTTTTGTTTAGACTTTGAAGCAGTAAGGTTGTCTTACTAAAACATACTAGAAACCTGAAGTAGTGGCTCTTTTCAGGGGTAATAACAGTGGAGAACTTAATTTTTCTTTAATTCTTGGCTAACTCTTGTATCTACACAGCTGAAAATTGGAGGGAAATTCAAGGGAAGAAATAACTCTGCTTTGAATTTTTACAGAATTCGTTCTCGAGTCCCAGAGAGTGGTTTGTGATTCTGTGTATATACAGTTGTTGCTGCTGTCACACGATTGCAAAATACCCCGGGCCCTTTCCAGTTGACAGGTGGAAACCTGACTGGACAGGTAGCCACAATCACATCTCTTGCTTTGTGCAAATTCAGAGCTTTTATTTTCAATAATTAAAGATCATTTCCCGTGTGGTTTTTGATGAAGTTCTGAACTTCTTTAAGAAGTTCTCTTGCTGGTAATAATGAAGGCTCTAGTGATGGTACTTGTGATGATGGTTTGCCTAAGTAGAAACTGAATGTCATCCACTAGACCGGAGGGACAGAGGAGAGCAGAGTGAGGTCTGAGAAAGATCACCCCTGTGAGAAGAGCCCACGCTGACAACGCAGTGTCTTCTTTTGCAGTGGCTTGGACAGAGTGTTGGGGAGTTGGTTTGGGCTTGTTGGTTTTTTTAACTGGTGTGTAAAGGCTCGGTAGGAATCTCTGCAGCAGTTTTGCAGCCTGTTAGAGCTTCTGGTGTGAAGTAATGGAATTTGAAAAGATGAGGAGCTGTTAGCGTGCTAGCTAATAGTGTTTAGTAGGCTTTAGTTCTTCAGAAACTTTATTCCTCCACTTACCGGTTCTTTCGTGGCTTCTGTTCCACTGTTCTCTCCCTCTCGTGCATTGAACACTTCAGCCGTAATATTTTCGTGAGCCGTACAGGGAACTCGGGACTATTTGGTAGGTGTGGAGTAAAAAGCTGAAGGGCACAGCGGAGAGGAGGTGAGAGGCTCGGTTACCCTGCAGCCTTCAGGATGGGACAGGACAGTGGAATTCTCACACTGGAACTATCCTGCTGGAAGTATCAGCCCTTGTTGGCTTGTTTCCTTGAACGGTGAGCTCTTTCTTCCAGCAGATACCAGAGGTTTGTTCCTGAAGCTTTGCAGGATGGGATGTTTTGTAGCCTGTTTTCCCCTTTCTGAGGTGAACTCCTGTAGGACGGGTGCTTTGCGTGGATAACAGCAGTGGCCCCCACCAGCATCCTTCAGAGGAGGGTCTTTTGGAAAAGGCTTAGCTCTCCTTCCATATTTTTTGTTTCCTTTGCTGACTTTGGGGGAGTGTTACCCAGGAACCAAGCACTGTGCAGGATTTCTTCAGGACCCGAGCCAGGGCTTTTCAGAAGTTTCACACGCTCGGAGCCCCCTTAGTCACAAGTAGCGGTGGGGCAAGAGCACTTTCTTCTCCTGCTTCTACAGGATGGCGAGAAATGAGAAATAGGAGGGGCCGCCTTCCAGTCTTTCCTTCCTCCCTCACCCTCCCAAGAAAACCTTGTGGATTTGAGGGTGGAGCAGTAGCCCTACCACATAGCCCTCTCTCCGCACGAGATGCCACATGAGGAGAGTGGTAACCTGGTGCTCCCTGAAGATACAGGGGGATGGGGTCACTTGGCCAGCCTGCCAAGGACGATGAAGGTAAAGGGGCATAACCGGAAGGTTGAAGGGGGTTGAGGTCTCGAGACCTGTTTGGGATGAGTGGCCAAAAGTTCATGTTCCTAATGACCTAAATTACATATTTTGTTCCTTTTGACACTTTTTAATGGCTTGTTAGCTCTTAAGAGCCACGATCAGCAAAAATACCGGGAATCAGGCGAGGTATTAATTAAACACTTTAGCTTTTTTTGAAACCATTTTTTTTTTTTTCAGTGCATCACTTCAGTGATGTGTAACTTCTGTGTAACTATCCCTTTGAGACTATAAGCAAAAATACTTGAGCAAAAACTTAACCTGAGTAGCACTTCTGCATTCTTGGGTCTCATCGCACCACCCAGCAAACTCGGGTACTAGTTTAGACTCAAGCTTCTCAGTTCTGTCGTGTGGCTCATCCCCATTACCAAGTTCACACTGTACGTGGTTTAATATTCTATCTCTTATATTAAGGTGCTGTTTTTTCTTTTTCCAGACCTTTAAAATAAAAAGAGTTCAGAATTGGTTTAGAGCTTCGATGTTTAAATTTAATAGCTCTCTTCACTTTGAAGTTGTTTGCAGAAATTCAGTCTTCTAGTGTCCCTGTAAAGTCTTTCTTCCTATTTGCAGAAGTAAGAAGAAAGGGAGACAGGTTGAAAGGTGTCCAAACATGTGAGCAGAACTCTTCCACTTTGAGTTTACCTTTCCTTTGTTTAGCTTGTTCCGTGTGGCCTTGATATTTGGCAGAAATTTTTCCCCACCTTTATTTTTCCTGCTTTAACTTAAGATTTCAGTAATAGCTTATTAACAGATCACACGTCTTACCGTTTGCTGCTGTTCTTTCCTAGTTTAAATGACAATGTCTTTATTAATATTTCCCATTGGACTTCGGAATACTCTAGACACAACACTCCTAAAGTTGATTTAGTAGGAGTGGAGTGAACCAGAATCCTACAAGCCTACCTTACTTTATCTTGCTTAAAAGGGTTTTTCTAATTAAACACCAGTACCGAGTAACTGCTTTTCAATAAAAATAAAAGAATCCTCACGTTTTTGGTTTAAAATACCATAAAATATATCTGAAATGCTGTTTAATTATAGATGCCTGGAATGATGCAGTCAGTAATGCCTGGGATGATGATGTCTCACATGTCCCAAGCTGCTATGCAGCCTACAGTTCCGGTGAGTTTAACTTATCTCTTCTGGTTTCTAAATGGTCTTTTCTGGTATTTTACAAGGTCTTTACTTCTAGGCATGTTACTTCAGCGTGGGTTTGCCTTTAGTTTCTGTGATCTGATGCTGAAAAAGCTATTGCTAATTGCAGTGAAGTTGTCTCTAGCTCTGGCATTGTAAAAAAATAAGATTTCTGCTAGAGGCAGAGCTTGTGATACTTCGTGGCCTGTGGGTTTTCAGCAGTCTCCAAATTCTTTCTATCTCTGTCTGCTTTCCCTTCTTTTTTTTCTGGCTGGATTTTGCTTCCCATAATGCTTCCAGCACTCCTGGCCTCCTCCCTTGTCCCTTACCAGTGTGAACTCTGGCTGCTTCGAGGGAGGGTTAAGTGACCACCATATATTTTTTTTTTTTTTCCCATAAAAGTCTCTGAAATTCATTGTGTTTGACACCTCGAGTAAAGTGTGCTGAAAACAGTAAAGGTACAAGGAAGTTATTCAGGTGGAAGCAGAGAGGGGAAAAGTTGAGAGAGACTTTGTAAAATCTCTTAAATGGAAAAGGCTAAATTTCTTTCCTATTAACATAATCTTCTGAGAGTTTTAAAGTAACTGTAGGAAATCCCCTTAAAACCAGTTCTGTCTGCTTGAAATTTAGATAGAAGTTATTTTTTATCTCACACCACGCAGATACTACATCCCTACGCCAGATTTCATCTGTGTAGAATCCTGAATTTTCCCATAGCACTAAGCACAAAACTTTGGCTGCTGGGGTTTTTTTGATTATTTAAAAAAAACCCAAGTTGGTTAATACTCCACTTACAGGGTTTGGGGTTTTTTTTATTAAGTGTTTGCTGAAAGGTCTTTAATTCATCCCCTAAATCTGCTTTGTGTAACCAGATGTAACCACCCCATCTGCCTCCTGGAGTAATGAGAGAGAAAAACCACAAAGATGCCAAGCTTCTGCACAATAAATAGAGAAGGGACCGTTAGAAAAAGGATGTAATATCCCCTTGGCATGCACTAGAGGACTGAGAGTTCATACTGATAAGGGATGTTAATTCTCTTCACAGTGGAGAAAAACTTAGTGTTTTATCAGACACTAGAGAATCTTGCTGTTCCTACGTTTGTTTCTGACTGCTGGTCCCTGTTGAATGAGTTCATTACTCCTTGTGCTCATGTAGCTCCCTCCCACTGCACTAAATACTTGAGAAGCTACCAGGTAGGAAGGATGCTGGTGATTTTCCTCCACCTTCTATACAGAAGTTGTTACAAATTTCTGACAAGTGATGCTCCTAGAAAATTCAGGAAGAATTTCAGACCTTCAGAGAAAAAAATGCTATGGCCATAGGAGATTTATGGGGAGGGATCAGCACTAAATTCAGTCCACTTTTGAATTCTGTTGTATATTTTTACCTATTTTGGCAAGGAGGCAGCTTATTCCATTTTCTCCCACTGGATTATCATAGGTTGTGGATCTGTGTGGTATTTTGGAGCTCACCGATACCAGCTGGATGACCTCTACTGATCTCTGGGCTCTTTGCTCTTGCCTGTTTGCTGCCACTAGGGAGGTCTTTCAAACCACCCCGGGCAGGTTCAGCATCTCTTGTGAACCACACAAGTGTTGACTGCCAGCAAGCCGCTTAGAACCTGCGCATCTCCTAAACCATTCTTATTTCAGGCAGATAAATGCTCTTGCACTCATAGCAAATTCGAATGGAGTTTGGAAAAGTAAATGGAGGCACAGGAAGAGAAGCATTTTAGAGGGATTGCTTAACTGGAGACACAAATTGAGCTATGGCTTGGCTTAACTGAATGCTCGTGGACATTGGTACGCACGCGGAGCTGAAATATTTAACGTGCAGGGTATTTTCTTGATAATTCACCTGCTGTAGTCCCATTGGATAATACCAAACATAATTGATCCTAGAGGATCTTGTTTCTCCATAACAAGTTTTGCCTCTCTACTTTGAGGAGCTTTTTGTTAGTGAAGTTTGTAGAAGAGAGGTGAAAGAGGAACCCCAGCACGAGAGAAACTGGCGAGCTGTATTTCTGCCTACAGAAAAAGGAAGGAATTGGGGAAAACTATTAGAATTGTGTTAATCTTTTTCTTAGCTTGAAAGAATTCCCCAAAAGGGATCTGTAAGAGCTTTGGTTATTCACAAGCAGTTTTATGAATGCAGTGTGAATGAATTCAAAGGTTTATGCCACATAATTATGATGACAGAAGCCTACTAAGCTAAAAATCCCTTTTTTTTTTCCCCTCCTCCCAACTTACTCCTTTAGGAGATAAAGCTGAGTACAGGAACGATGGCAAGAGACCTGCTGGTGTAGTTTATTCTATTTATTGCCCCTCTGAAAAGTAACTTGATGTTTCTAATCACTTCTTTAAGGAGCAGTAATAATGAAGCTGGCAATGGGAAGGTAGGAATCCCTGTTGACAGCATTAGAGCATTTTGTTGCTGAAAGCACTTGTTTGGTTATGCTCTGTGTCTATTGATGACTTCATTACTTACAGTGTCTTGGTTGTTTTTACAGCCAGGAGTAAACAGTATGGATGCCCAAGTGGGTAAGTATCAACAATTTGTTACTATTTCAGAATATTGGTGAAATATTTCAATAAATAAATAAAAATACACCTATAAAAAATAAATTACGCTTCGATGCAAAACTTGATTTAGCATTTCAGTAACTGACATCTTCACTGACTTGTAGAAAAAGTGTTGTTTGTTTTTCTTTTAATTAGAGTCTTTATATAGAAAAAGAAAGCAGCCAAACCCTCTTAAAATGATTTGATTTTATTTTTTAGGTGTCACGCCTCCTGGAACTCAGGTGTGTGAAAACCAGAATTCTAGAAGGTTTTGGTGGCAGCGGGGTGTTGCGCATATGTGGCTCTGCAGGGTTAAAAGAAAACCTTGTATCTTGCTTTTCCTCTCATATAGAGCTGCTTTGCTTTGTGATTGTCAGTCTGTAATCACTGTTACTCCTTAAAGGAGGTGTGTTTTCTGTTATCGCCCCCGATCCCTGCGCTACCTGAGCAGCAAGTGAATAGAGATACCCCTGTTTCTTTCAAGCAGACTGGTTTGGGATTTAAATCTTTGCAAGTGTTGGGCTCGACAGTTCCTCAGGATAGAGGTGGAGTTTTATTTGCACTGCAGTAGATGGAAGCTTGTTCCTCTTACTGTGTTTTTCCTGTTCTCCTTCAGTGAGCAGTTTCTAAGCTGATTTTTATTTTACTTACCTTGGAGGGTGAGAGTTTTGTTATCAAACACTTCAGCAACAAAAAGAGAATAGTATTTATCGTTACCCACAATACTTTTGCAAACATCACCGTGGGTTTTGAGGAATATAAAGCACTAACCTCAGAAGAACGCTTAGCACCTCTTCATCGACTGGCTGCTCATTACTAGTTTAGCTCAACTCTCTTCCTCCCGTTCCCAGTGTCTAGAATTTATTGAAATTTGGTTTTGTTAGTGTCTCCTTCCACGTCTGTGGGAACGCAGCATAATTCTGCAACTTAGACAGGAGGAAATACTGAGTAGGCTGCGTGGAAGGTGGTTTAACGCCAGTTGAACACGTAAACAGGGTGGTGAGGTACGGGCCACGCTCACTTCATCGGGTGATTTTTCAGTAGTCTGCCACCTTTCCATCAGATGGGAAAGTGCAGATGGAACAGAACCGGTGCTGTGCATCTTACTAGTGGAATTTTTGAATTGTGAATCAATGTAATTTTGTATTGAGGGAAGCAGCTCATCCAGAAGCAATCCTAAGTTTTATATTTCTCTGTCATGGCACCTTGAGCGGCAGTGAGTAACTTCCGGTCACTAGCAGATATCTAGTAAAAATTCTGACTTCTCTACAAAATAGCCCAGACATTTACCTTTAATTTTTAAGATGATGATGAAAATAATTGACCTAGATAACCAAGAGGTGGAATCTGTAAAAAAATAGTCCCGTGGCCTCAGACACCCCATTTTAAGTCCTCCTCTGGGTTCCCACTAAACGGGTGAAGCCAGAATCTTCCGAAAGTCAATTTTTCTTTAGCTTTGAAACCAGGGTGTGCACCTGGCACTTTCACTCGAAGCTGTTAGGGTCTGATCCTATTCACTTGCACTTTCTTTTCTGATGGTAATTGAGTTTGCTGCTGAATGGGAGAGGGGGGTGTGAGACTCTTAATTGCTCTTGTCACAAAGCAGTTGTCTCTTGGAAACAATACTGACTTAAATGTTTAGCTTTTGGCTTGCTGTCTTTGCTGCTGAATTACTTAATGTATTTAAACAACACGTTCAACTGAAAAAAACCCAAATATTAACCAGAATGTCTTTTCAGAGCTCTGTTTTGTTTCGCCCTCAGACAACGCATCCCGTAGTTTGCGCAGCCCAGCAAACCGCCACAACCAACAGCTCTGTTAATGAAGAGCACTCTAAACAGGTTTATCTGCTTTCCACTTTGTATTTGATGTTTTTTTTAGTGGCTTTTGGTAGCGTCTCAGTCGGCAGTTATTGTTCATCGTTAATGGTATCTTTTCTTTTTCCCTTAGAAATCCACGTGGACAGAGCACAAATCACCTGATGGAAGAACGTATTATTACAATACTGAAACAAAACAGTCCACGTGGGAGAAGCCAGATGATCTCAAAACGCCTGCTGAGGTAAACTTAATTCAGCTGAAGATGACTGGGAGTTGTGTGAACACAAGAATTTATAGAGATAGCCATCGGGCAGGAGGATAGCTGGGCTAATTTTTATCTATTTTTCTAATGGGAGCAAGCTCTTCAAACGTTGCAGAACCGTTTCTATCACCCTCCTTATCTTGTTGGAACTTGAGGCGCTGAAATGGACAAAACTCTCCACAGTTTTCCTCAATTTTTAGATAAATTTTCCATGTTAAGAGGATAGTTTTAGTTAATATTTACGTAAGTAATATGGGGGGGGGGGGTTATCACTAGGGAGGATAAGCGATAGGACAAGACAAAAATGGCCTCAAGTTGCCCCAGGGAAGGTTTGGTACTTGGTGGGTTCAGTCTGTTCTGGTGGGAGTCACTTGTTTTCCCAAGGAACAAGCAACAGGACAAGAGGAAAGGGCCTCGAGTTGTCCCAGGGGAGGTTTGGGTTGGAGCTGAGGAACAATTTCTTCCCTGCTCTGCAGGGCTGTCCAGGGCTGTGCCAGGCTGCCCAGGGCAGGGGGGGAGTCCCTGTGACCCCTG
>JAAGNO010021820.1:0-31203 GCA_033439905.1 Ceryle rudis
TCAGGTCTTAGGCTGGACTTGATGATCTCAAAGGTCTATTCCAGCCTCTATGATAATTCTGTGTAATTCTGTGTATAACCAAGCACTGTCAAATCTACCACTAAGCCATGTCCCTAAGTGCTACACCTACATGTCTTTTAAATACCTCCAGAGATGGTGACTCAGTCACTTCCCTGGGCAACCTGTTTCAATACTTGACAATCCTTTTGGATGAAGAAATTTTTCCTAATAACTAAACCTCTTCTGTCACAACTTGATGCCATTTCCTCTCGTCCTATTGCTTGTTACTCAAGAAAAGAGACTGACCCCCAACTCACTATAACTTTTAATCAGAGAGTTGTAAAGCACAATAAGGTCTCCCCTGAATCTCCTCCAGGATAAACACCCCCGGTTCCCTCAGATGTTCCTCAGAAGACTTGTGCTTAAGGTTTGTTCCCATATAGAAAATTAAGTCCATCGCAAAGCCTATATAGTAAAGACCAATACATTGCAAAAGGCAGGTTTCTTTATAGCAAACATAATTTCTGCATTCAAAGTTTATCTGAGCATTTTGCAAACAAAAGTCAACTAGGACCACAAGCCAAATGCACTGTTAATCATCTGATTGTAAATGCAAATCAGGCAGGTAGGGACATGGTGATTCAAATTGGCATTTTTAGGACTCAGATGTTCATGCAAACAGTAGCTGGAAGAAAGTGAGCTACAGTGTATCTTATGAAAATGTACTAGTTAATAATTTGCTGTCCATAAATACATCTTCTCTGGGAGCAAAATGATCTGTACTTTGAGATATAAAAATCCATTTTTAAATGTTATACTTTTATTCAGTTTTGCAGCCAGGGTAATAACAAAAGCTCAGTTGCAACTAGGCAACTGGGTGTGGATCTTTTTCTTTTAATACCTCTGTAAAAAGATGATAGATTCTAGCTGCAGACCACACTTTCTGTGTCTCCAGAGTATTGTCTGGAGGGAATCAGCTAGTGCTGCCCAGTTGAGTTTCAGGTCACCGTTGTACTTGACACATAAGCCTTGTCCCAGAGAGATGACAGCCTAATACAACAACAACAAGAAGAAAAAAGTGCAAATTAAAATTATCATACCTTATTTCTGTAGGATACCTCATCCAGCAGAAATAACTCATACACTTTTTTACTCCCATTTAAGCCATTGAAATCCTCCTTTGAAAATGGGTTAAAAGTAGCTTTTCTCATGTGATTTAGGAATTCAAGCCCAACTGAAGAATCACTTCATAAAGATATTTCTCATTTCTTTAGATAATGAAAAAATCTTGAATATGAAAGCTATTGCTAGTAGAGCCAGAACAGTTAGTAGGACAGATTCCTAGATGGTAGGACTTAACAGACAAGTAAGTATTTTTATACAAGAAACTAGAAGAAAATTCTGCAGGTGAGCTGTCTTTGTTGTTGAAGTATCCAGATGTCTCCCTTATTTTCATCTTTGTAAAAACAATGGCTAATGGGAGAAAAGAGACTTTTTCAAAAACTATCAAACATTGAAATAATGCTGTGGGAGTTAGTCTGACTATCATTAGCTCAGAGAACATCACTCTGACAACCTGGTTATATTTAGTTTTACCTTGATAATCTAGTTTTATGGTTTTGATCTGAAGAATCTTTACTCATTCTGTCATTTTTTATTTTCATTTATTTATTACTTCTAATCAACAAGATGACTTCTGAAAGCATCTTCTACTTCAAATGCAACTGCAGGACTTTCAGAATTTAATTACTCAGAAGTTTGGTCAGGACAAAAAGGCTAACTTCACTGCTTTTGTGAGAACTCAACCAATTTCATTACATCCTTATGGCTTCACTTTCATATGTGGTCTTCTTGACCAGTCCCTGTGATAAAGCATGCAAGAAAGGAGGCACCTTGCGTTTCTCCTTTCTCTCAGTGAACTCAGGAGTGGCAGGAGCCCAGGCTGTGTTTAGCTAATAGCTTATTGTAGTTTGATTTTCTGTTTTCTTCCCTCCTTCCACAAAGGCACCTATGTTCTAACAGGGGATCCCAACTTCAGAAGGTAGATCCACATCTTGAAATACCCAAAGACTGACAGTGTTTTAATTTAACAGTTAGAGAATCATAGAAACATTTAGGTTGGAAAAGACTTTGAAGATTGAGTCCAACTGTTAATCATAAATTTGAGTCAGGCTGATTTGTTATGTATCTTATGGATAGCACAGGGCTTCAATATATGCTGCTACTTTTGAACAGGAGGTATGATAAAGAATATAAATAGCTGTTCAAAGAATATGTAATAATCACTATGTCATTACTGAATTGTTTAGTTCAAATATTAATGCCAGGTTATAAGTAAATTAACTGTATTTAACAGTGCATACTACTCACATAATACCTTAAACATGCAAGTTAATTTTTTTTGTGTGTTTGAATGAGCTATACTCCAAGTGGGCACCCTTGTACATGCTATAAAGCCCACTGCATCTGATTTGTGAAGGCCTAACCGTTTCTAGTTACCACAAGCATTGTCTGAGTCTTTTTTCACATTTCATAGATGTAAACCAGAAAAGCTTGTAACTGAAGACTCTATCAAGCATCTTAATGGAGAGAATGGAGAAAAAGTATTCATAAGCTCAAAGCTCATTTCTAAACACAACCCTGACCAACAGACTTCTAGGCACAGCCAACACTGTCCCTGTTCAACCAGGATTTGAAGCTATATTTGGTCTGGTCATTAATCATTTTGGTTCCTCTCTTTGTAAACAAAGCAGTTTTGAAGTAATGAAATACCAAGAAGAAAGACCTCTGAAAGATATTCTTCTGGTCTTGAAAGTGATGATATCTTGCCGTAAGTGTTGTGAGGTTATATCTAGCCAAGATGTGGTAAAGAACAGGATATGTTCTTCTCCTGAACAACTAAGTAGTGAGAGAGCTCTAAAAGACAAACTTTTACCATAAGAGTAATTAGAAATTTGTTTGAGGTGCAGGACAGTAGCCCTAGTGTCAGAAAGGGCACAACTGCTGATAGTCTAAGGATGAAGGATAGTCTAAGGATGAAGATGTAATTGATTATACTTATGAGTATGGTTAACATGATCACAATACATGCAATCTTAGCATGTACTTGACTGGAAGACAGAAATATACTTGGTGCATGTCAGGTTCCTTTTTCTAATGCTTAGCTTCTATTTCTGTTACAAAAACAAAAGAATAGAAACTTCTCTGAATTTTTATGTTAAAGATTGTTAAATTTCCTCTGAAATAAATTATCATCCAGTCCATCTCTAAAATCCACACACATTTAAAACTTTTGGAAATCATAAGCTAGAGTTGAAAAAATCATGTCAGCCTTCAAATAGTTTCTTTAAACTCCATCTTCCTAGTGATTTTAAATTGACTGCTAACTTCATATAATGAATTTATACCCCGGCATCAGCTTCAGACACTCATTCATAAACACTCCCTTGACTTTACTTTTGGACAAAACACTTCTATGCCTTCTTATGATTTTCTTCCTATGAGTAATAAGTGATGTACTTTATTTTTTTCTGCAGTAATAACATGGATGATTCAGTGAAACATGAAAAATTCCTACTTTTAATTTAATGGTCATATTTTATTATAATCAGTTGGTTTTAGTGTTATTCATTGCATACCTTACTTTTAAACCATGTTTGCTCAATGAGGTGCCCTGTTTTCCACAACAGGGACAGTTTGCTTTTTGGATGTCTTAATATATTCCTATGAACATTGTTAAAATTAACCTTGGTCTAAGTGATTGGTTTTGAAAATGGCTACTATGTTTACACGTATACTTTCTATTTATAGTTTAATTACAAGTGTGGAGCAAGTGGGCACAACTAAGTAGTTTCCGTATATCCATCATTCCCAACACTTTTTGTGCTTTCCCAGGGACAGCAGCCCATGTCTGAGGAAGAACTCATTGGGATAGTCTGTGATTAAACAGACGACACCTCTTTCAAAGACAAAGAAATATTCATTTATACATCTTAGCACATCAACAGTCTAACCTTTTCATCTTTGTAATTATTGTGGGTGTTACAGAACAGAATTGTTTCCTTAATGAACACTCCCTTACTGACAAATGTGCCATTCTTCTTGCCTTTGACTCTGCTTTTTCTGCCATTTATAGAGCAGTCCCACACTCCCACTGCTTTGTGTAAGAAGTCATGCATTCTCTCCAGAGGCTCAAGTATCAGCTAAGCCTTTACTAAATCTCATCCAAAATTTTAACCTGGACTGGTAGCCATTTAGCATTTATCTAGATCTGCTATTAGCCTGCTGAGGTACTTAGTCTGTTGGGGTATTACTCTACTTGCAAAGTGCAGTCAAAAGGCTAACACAGGGTTTGGACACATCTTAGCCCAGGTCTGATCATCCTTGCTACAAAGCCATTTTACATTATCGTATACTTTGCTCTATTTGGATGTGTCACTGTAATTTCTTTGGTCTTGTTCCACAGCTCTTTTACCTGTAGTAAGTTCTGTAATGTTCTGTAGTATTACTTGCTGGGAAATTGTGAGAGGAAAAAAAAAAAATCTGACTACTGTGGGAAACTGAGATTAAGTCTTTTTCATGTCATTAAACTTTCCTTCTCATTGTAGCATGAATGAACTATTAATAAGAGTAACAGCGGTACCCATCTTTGAAATTTAAGACAATATCATTTAAGAATAATTATTTGTGAGAGAAGGTTTTGTGATTTACTGGGAAGTTTTTACAGGGACAGAAATGCCTTTGTTCTCAGGCACTGATCCCCTTGTCAGCTCTCACTACCAGGTAATCCTATGAGCAGCAGTATTTAGGAGTTGTGAGCTTCCACGTACATTATCACTTCATGCTGTGGTCTGAACCTTTCTCCAGAAAGTCCCTTACTTGTCATGACAATAATTGACTGTATTTTCCTGATGTCTAACAGAAGAGAATCTTGCTCTGTTGCAGCTTGGCGAGCCTACAGATTGCCAGTTTTATCTAACAGGGAACAGAGACAGTGGATGGAGGTGAGCAGTAGCCATAAGCAGGGAAGCAGGGTCAGTTTTGTTGCTTGAACCTGGGTTCCTGATAAAGGGTGAACTCTGCAGCTACTACTGCTCCCTGTCTCCTGTTTCTCCTTTCTTGGCTGGAGGGCTCAATGTTCCCTCATGAACCACTTTTAGCCACACCCAAGTACTAATTGTTTAGTAACGAAAGCTTTAATTATCAGGTTATTACAAGTTTAATTACTAGGAGACTGGCAGAGGCTGAGGTCAGACTACCAAAAATGTATTATTTTTTATAATGGAATCTGTTTTCTTCTCATCCAAGAAGAAATCTGTTTACAAGCATGATATTTAGAAGGTTTTATTCCTGTTCCAGGCAAGATTTATGTGAAGAATCACTAGGCAATCACTTACCATGCAGCCAACTCAGATTAAAACTTGCATGAAAGATTTTATCTCTTGGTTTCCAAATTTGCAGAAGGTCTTATCCAATCCTGTTTTAAGTGTATAAATGCTCAGGCAAATCATTGCCTGTAATAAAAAGATAGAGAGGCTTTAAAAGTATAATGTACAGTGGAAAAACTTATATGTGGAATAGATTGCTGCAAAGAGAAAGAGAATTATCTGTTCCTTGTATCTACAGTGAACAGGACAAGAAATAATGAGGCTAAATGAGATCAAAGGAGATTTAGAATAGACATTAGGGAAAAACTCACTAATGGTGGTGATAATTAACCACTGAAATAGCTTACCTTGAGAGAACATGGGCTCCCCATGGTTACAGCTTTTTAAGGACAGATTGAAAAAGCATCTCTGAGGATTGGATTAGGTTTCTCTGTTACTATCTTGCTGCAGAGTAATGGACTAGATGTCTTTCTGCAGTCCTGCCTGTGTCTTTATCAATCATTAGTCTGTGGAGTCAGAATGAGATTATAGATTTAATTGTTCACTGTAATTGTATGACTAATTAGATGCAGGATTGGTAATTAGATGCATTTACATAGTGCAAACATTTTGACACAATGGTGTTCCAGCAAAGCATGTATTGCAGTTCTGAAGTACGTGCTACAATGAGAACTGCTGGGTTTTCTTGCTTCCTCTTTGGAAAACAACTACAGAGTTTGTTTTATGGACATTTAGAGATATGTTTGTAAAGTCTTGTGCTGTGAATTGCAGTTATAAATCAATTTCTCTGTAGACTATGAGAAACATTTTCTGAATTTTGTGTTCTACTTAGGGCAGACTGATAGCACTAGCAGACTGCTAGAAAACAAATGTGCTTACTGTTCTTTTGTTTGGTTTTTTTTGTTTGTTTGTTTCAGGGCATTGCATTAATAATCTAAATAAAGGTAGCATATATCTAGTCACTGATGAGGAAAGAATATATAATCTCTTTTACAGAGATGTATGTAAGTGTTTGGACAGAAGTTTTGCATGTAGTCTAATCAATTACACTAAGGAATATTCAGATCAGTCAGTAGCTTCCACTCAAAACACTTAGTAGATTATTTTAACTGCCAGTATACTTTGTGAATTTGCTAAAGCAGATTTGCTCTTGTTTAGATATTAAGACAATTTTTCTTGTTTATGTTTATAGCTCTTTGGGGGATCTGTTGCACCTGCTCCCACTCACAGATAAAGCTTTTCACATTTCACAGTAAAAAGTATGTATTAGTTGCATGGAAAAAAAAAATGTTACATAAAAATGTTACCTTCTACAGAGGACAATGGATTTTTCTGCCTTATGGTTTCTCAAGAGCAAAATTAAGTCAGAAATAGAATCATCTGCTTTTGGAATCAGCAGTTACTTTACAAGGTGTGTAATTTTACAAGCAGTTATTTTACATGTGTGTGTGTCTGAAGAATTTATTTGCAGGAAGATTCTTTAAAGGACAATGTGGAACTGTGTGAATATGAAGCCCAGCTGGAAGAGAGAATCCTCACAGGTAAGCAAAACTTTAAAAGAAAAGCAAAGGCAAGTGGGCAGACAGAGAAGGAGGGAATGGCTGGCAGAAGGAAATAGCAGGAAGGGGAATAGGCAGACATGAAAGTAGAAATATAAGCGAAATACAGTGTCAAAGAACTTGTCAAAGAAGACCAGATGCTCAAATTTGGTGCCGAGAGTTAGGAAAATTAATCAAGTAAGAGTCATGTGATTAAAAGTGACAAAAATACAAGGCTAAATTACTTGAAGAGTCAAGGATGGAGAATGCAGTTCCTTCTGGATATTTTCAGAGTACTTCTAGAAACCTCTTCAACCAATGAACATGAGAAACTCAGAAGAATGTTGAACCAGTTGCACAGAAGCAAGGTGGGAGCTGGAACAGCTAGCATGTAAGAAAGGTTGTCATGATCAGGAGTGTCTGCAACATTGTCCATTTATGGTCTTGCATTCTTCTTCATAGGACAGTAAGAAAATCATGACTCCAGGAAACTGCTGAGGAACTAACTGGGCCTGAAGCAAGAATTGCTATTACTAAACAGAATAATGTTTATAATTGTGAGTTATAAACAAAACCAACTTTCCCCCAACAAACAGACAAAAAAAAAACCATAACAGGAGAAAAAGTCTTAAATATGTGCTTCAAGATTTGTCTATAGCCAGGCAGTAGACTCTTGAACCCTACATATGTTAGCAGCCACATTTAACTCCATCATGGCCACAATTCAGGCCATTTGCAAGTGCATAAAAAGAATTACTTAAGCCATGACAATGGCTCTGTTACACTGATCTGAACTCAAGGAAATCCCTGGCCATAGCACTTTTTTTTTTTTTTTTTTTTTTCCCCCCTAGCAAGTCTTAAGGAAATTAGCTTATTTTTTAGGCAGCTGTTTGTTGACTCTGGATATACTGTTTATCCAGAGGTTGCAGAAAATGTTAATGAGCATGTCTCTTATTTTCTCAGTAGTCTCAGAAGCAGGGATTTAGGATACTAACTTCTTATCACTTACACCAGAGTGCAAATTAATCTGTCATTCTCTAAGCCTAAATTAACAAATACCCTTAGAAGAAAAAGGTGAATCAGCAAGAGACATGAAATAAACAACTCTTACTACCTCTGTGATTGTCCTCCAGTGAATCTTTTATTTTAAAAGGAATATATATTTCCTGCAGAGTCTCAAGCACATTGGCGTGTTTCTTTCTGTCCCTATGGCTGGGATAAGTGTGAGACAGAGATGGCAGATGCAAGCATCAGGAAGGACAGTTGGTGCTAGACCTTCAAGACTGTCTGTTAGGTCAAGAGCCTTTTTGTGTTGTGCAGGAACTTCCCACTGCTAGCTTGGTAGCCTCAAGCAGAGTGTCCCACCATCAGTGGGACACTACAGTACATAAATGCCCAAGTGGCTTGCCAGAAACTAAGTAGATAATGAAATTTTGGTGCAGGTGATAATTGAAAAATGCAGAAACCACTGTTGAATCTAAGAAGATGACCTGAAGAGGGTTGAGGGAAGAATGAAATATGAAAGCAAAGGAGGTTGGTAATGGAAAAGGGGGAAAGGAAGTGGTAAAGAAGTTTTAATCCAGTTAATTATCATTAAATCCAAAAGCACTGAATAGGACTGATGTAAAGTGCTCACAGTAGCACAGAGTATAGTAGTACACTATAAAGGAATAGGATTTGACAGCATGCAATATAGATCCAGTTTTAATAAAGCTGATGAGGAATTTGCTGGAAAGGAGAATCACAAGCCGCCAGGCCTACAGTATGTCAACTGAAAAATCTAACCCATAAGCAAAGACGGTGACTGCTGAAGATTTAAAAATTACATCAGGAGTACAAGACCAAATTAGAGATCTGAAGTAATGTTAATGTGAGGTCTCTTCTAGTTGTATTACTATTCTTTACTACTATGGCAAATGTGCTGTTAAAAATACAGTTAAGCAAGTGAGTATCAAACCCAGTAAACCCTTAGTGCTCCCTTTGTATTCTTCTGCATCAGTTCCCACTGCTCCTTTGGCCCACCATAGCTCAGGTTTGGTAACTCCCGGGTCATGCTGGACTCAAATTCTGTCCCCAACACAGGCTTACAGGAGAGAGAAGGAAGGAGATACTTGTAGAAGTGGATTTCTGCAGAAGCTCCTGAAATAAACTACAACATATGTTGTCACATCTGTCTTACAGATGTCTAGTCTTTATCGATTCAAGTTGTAGGAGTTGATTGTGGGGAAGCTGTGTGTGAATGTTCAAGGTCAGCCAGACCTTGTATAAACTGTGGCACAGTCTTCTCTTTTTTCATAAACCAGCTGAACAATTATGGATGTTCTTTTTTTGCTTAACTGCATGTTAAGTCATAGGCTAAAGAAGGAATGAAAGATGTCCATCAGATACTTCTGTTCTCTCCCTTCCTGCCATTAGTTGTCCCCACTAGGACTCTTTTCCTCCCTTAGTCCTTGTATAGCTCAAAGTAACTCCAGGTCATAGGAAAGGGCAACAGGAAATCCTGAAATATGTTGCATACATGCAAAATCCTATGTCTGTGTTAAACACAAGACGTTATATAGAGAAGTATAATAGGAAGTCTGCTAACTCTCTGTGTGGACCCAATTTTAACACAACTGTTTTTCTGCAAAGCAAATAAATTGTTAAGCATAAGTAAATAATTCAATTCAGTATCCTCCACTAAGGATGTGTGCTATTACTACATCAGTTGCTAATTATCAAATACATTTACAAAGTTCTCAGTTTAGGAACATAAAAAAGATGCAGTATGAAGCTGTGTGACTTCTGTGTCCTGATGTAGTGTTAATTTCTTCTGTGTCTTCAAAACTCTTCTACAAGACAAATTAATCAGTACCGAAAAAGACGTTTGCTGAATTTTATGATCAAAAATACAATGACCCTTCTTCATAAGTCCTACCTTTATATTTAGCTTTACTCCTTTATCCTTATTGGGTAGTTCAGAGTTAAGTGATTGAGGGATATTTTTTAGAAAAAGACTGTTGACGAGTCAGTTGTTTCTTTGATACCTCCCCATTATTTTAGGAAGCATGTGAAAAGTGATGTTTCTATATCTAGGAGGACCTAATAACTTTTTCATGTCTCTTTCAGTCAGCACTCAGCCCAAAAAGTGGCATATTTAGTGTTCTGCTCTTGGCCAATCTCAAAGAAATTCCTTAGACTGAAACCTAGGTCTTGTAGCAACCTTCTCCTTGGCTTGGTTATTCAGTCCATCTCTGGTGCTCCTGCATAGACATCCTCAAACCACTTGGCAGCAAACATCCTTACAAGTCTTCATGACAGACCAACCAGCTTTGGCACCATAGTGCATTGGCATGGAGCAACCTTCCTACTGTGGTAGTTAGCTTGTTAAACCTCAGTGTATCTTTACATGCTACCATGTGGTGCACTGTTTGCAGTAAAAGGCCTAAATTTATGGTGGAGGAAACCATTTTTTGTAGCAGGGTCAGAACATGTTTTTGAATGTGCCTTACAGTCTTGTGGTTGTAACAGTCCATCCACTTCAGTGAGATTTAATGAAACCTATAATGTTACTTTATACTGTCTCGAGGGTTTTTTTCACTCTACAATTTGTATTATTGTTTTAGAGAGTAGGGTTGAATTAATCATAATAGGAAATGTAACTATAGCAATTATCCCGGCAGTAGGCCAAGCACGTTGCATTTTAACACACCAGAGAATTCCATGTCGAGCATGTGCATATGGTAAGAAGGATAAGAATGAACATTTATTGTAAGGGATTTTAATTTTCTTGTTCTCCTCCTAAAGTGTTAGTTGTTGCACATATGAGATAATAATATAATCTCATACCTGGATGCCACAAATTATTTATTTTCATATTGAATTAAAATCATTGATTTCTGTAAAATGATGGAAATTGTTTTATCACTTTATAAGACAAGTCTTTCTTAAAAGTACTGTAGATTTACTTAAAGGCAGAAGAGTTAAGGCAGACTCTTTAGATCTTCTTGAAAAGTAAAAATAATTAAAAAACTTGGCTATAATTTCTGTTTTATAATGAAAATGAAAAGTTTCTGATAGCAAACATTTCACACTTTGTAGAAACCCACTTTTTCCAGCAAAAATACCTCCTTAGAAAATTCCATGCATCATTAAAAGATCTGGTTTCAAAGAGTTACTTATTTGTCCCATCTACGTATATAGAAAGATATTACATTTTTGGACATGGAGTTTTGATGTTTGCCTGGTAATGTACAGGAATTGTTAAGAGCATGCTGGATTTCCTCAGGAAAGAGCGACAATATCCTCAATAGTATTGTGTATTTCTTAAAAGATAGAACCAAGAACTGAGTTTCTGCATCATTCAAGCTTTTTTTTAGTTTTGCATAAGGTTCCCTCCTTTTCCTTTTTTTTTCCTTGAGAAGAATAAGCCATTAGCTATTTATGTTCTTACTCTTCATTTCTGGAGTTGCTTTGCAGAAGACAATTCTCTTTTTACATCCCCAGTGATGGCATTTAATTCACTGAGAATAATCAGCTACAAGTCAGCACGGAATATAGGGGAAAAAAAAAAAAGAAAGCACTACTCTGTGAATTTCCCCCTGCCTCCACCATGTGAGGTTTGCTCTTTGCTCCTGTTTCCAACCCAAACAAACGACTGTCACAGTCATTTTGATAATACGTGTCTTGGACACTCTTTAGTCATGCATGGGAATGAGAGGAACTGAGCAACTGAAGGTACTGAAGAAAAATGCATGCTAGCGGTGTCAGTGCCCTCCCAGGAGCTGCTGTCACAAAGGGAAAGCCCTCTTACTCTTAACAAAGCATATTATCACATAAAGAAAATCCACCCCTACCCATCCAGCATCTTTAGGGAGGCATCCCCAAAGAAGCACTGGTCTTCCTTCCATCTTTCTCCTGTATGGCTGCATAGTCCTCAAAGCAGAGATCCAGTTGCTCTCTCGAGCCTTTGAAGATCCACCCATAAGTGATGATGTGGGAAGGTCAGGGCCAAAAAGAATCCTGAGGTGGTGAAATGGTGCCTGAGTGAGTCTTGGCAGTGGCAGTGCTGTAGCCAAGTTGGTCCCTTGCTCTCCTCACAAGCAGAAACAGCAGACATCTGGTGTGACATTGTTCTTTGCTTGTCTTCTGCTTCGGCAGAGCTTGCTGCCACCCAGAAACCATTCTGCAACACACTACAATTGCAGCTTTTCCCTTTCTTTGTCCTCTTTATCTATACGCTCTGATGTGTGTACCTTGGGAAGGCTGGCTGAAATCAAAAGTTCACTATTTTTTCCTCCAGCCACAGTGCATCATTTACTCAAATTAAAGGACAGACTTACTGTGAAATAGAAAGTGTTCCCTGACTTGCAGAGATTTCTCATAAAGATACTATACCAATCAGTTCAATACCTGTAGCTTTCAACTAAAAGCAAATGATATTTCACAGCAGCTAACCAAGCACACAAGGATGTATAAATTAAGCAAAATGCTTTTTATTAGCTTTTTGCCTTTAAGTAACCACCTTGTGTGCATAGAAATACAAAAGGATTTTTTTTTTCTTTTTAAAGGCAGACAATGAAAATACCTAGGTTTTGGCTCCAGTACTCATGAATTCTTCCAGGAATAAAACAGGATTAATTTACTACTTAAAATTTGGTTTTCTATTTCAATTGAAAATTTGTTTGTACTGCAATCTCTCCTTGGTAACAAGTAAGGAAATGTACTCAGAATGAAATGATAAGCCCACTGACATAACCACCAAGATATATCTTTTAGTAAAAGTTGGTTGAATTTTTGAGTAAGATTGGTTTTTAAGTCATTTGTACTTCAAGAACTCTATGTGCCCCTTGAAGAAAATCAACTGAGGAACTTCTAGTTTAGATAGGAATTATTAATTCTGAGTTCTTTCAAGGAAACCTTTCCCAACAACAGGTGAAGACATATTTTCCAGGGGGCAGCAACTGTATGTAGATTGAACTCATCCAGGAACAGATTTAGAAATTTCATTGCCTTCCACTAGAAATCCCAGACACATATCTATGCCCTTGCCTTCTCTAAAATATAACAGGTAAATGACTGGAAAAACTCCTCTGTACAACAACATCAGAGAAGGTAAAAACCACTACTTACAGATACAAGACGTACTGTCCATAATGAGTACTGTGCAGCTACAGTGCACGTGGATGCTGCATTAGAGAGAGATGCCTCTCTGATGTTCTGGGAAAGTAAGTCCAGGAGCAGCTCAGTGTTTCTGTAGACCTTTTATAAGAAACATTCATTTTTCTCCTAAAATATCACTTCCCAGTAAAGTGAGCAGTCAGTCATATCCTTTGCATATTTCTCTTTCTAAATCTTACTTATCCTTTTAATTATGCTTATCAGAACACATTCCACTCTGATTTTTTAGAGTGTCTTGCATTAGAGCAGCAGACAATAACATTTTTGATGTATTCTTATGCTGTAATTAGGATTGACTGCTTACTTTTCCTGAACTTTTTTTTTTCATTTTATAGCTTAAATTCTTTATTTTCTATGTTAAAGGTTAAGGTTTTCCTATGTTTCTAGTTGATATATTCCTATGGAGCTCTTCATTATCTAATTCCAAACAACAAAGCCCAATCCTCATGTTGTATAAATTAGCTAATGCCACCAGCTTAAGACCTATACTTTCTTTGTGTCTCTAAGGTAAAAAAAAAAAAAGGAGGAATTTAGATTTTTTTCACATAAATAGCATATTTAAAAACAAACAAAAATAAAAATAAACATATAAAAGAAACCAACCCACAATTATATGATGTCATAACACACATTTATAACATATACAGCTTGATTCTCAGCTCTGGTCAAAATATCTCCAGCACAATGATGCACAAACCTACATCACCTGTTTTTTTAGACATTTTTATCTCTTGTATATCTTAAAGCCATGTCTCTGACCACACAGAAGCCAGTTAGTGAAACTGGAGAAAAATGCTTCTCTGGCATGTGGGGAGATCTCAAGAACTGCATCTCTGGTTTATGGTCTCGCCCTCGTATGCTGTACTGCACAGCAATGCCACTCATTAAATCTCTGGAAATTAAGAAGGGGATGTATCACCACATGGTAATGACTACCCTGTTTCTTATACTATCAGATACCATGAATCTCCAGGCTGTTCCAACATAGATAATTTTATTTGAAGCTCAGTGCAAGATTGGGTCTTCAATCATTTTTAGGATTACAACATTTGGAAACTTCTAACTAACATCATCATCAACTTGTAGACAAACCTAAAACTGCAAAATAAAATTTGCAAAACAATGAAAGATACATGTATTGTCTACCCCAGAGAATCAAGGGAACAAATAAGTTTGAGCCCTAGTGTACCTGATAAATTGAAGGTTCTGATGAAACTAGTGTGAATTGAAGGGATAAATGATGTAAATTAGTGTGCTTTTATGATGCAATGATACTCAGTGGATGGCAAGGGAATAGCTGCGAACATCTGAAGTAGAGATGACCAAAATGACAACTCTGAGATATTAATGCAATACATACCAATCCACCTCCTGTCATCTGAATGCAGTTACTTCTTAGCTGTCAGAAAGGCATTTAAATGGGACATTAAATCTGGTGGATTCCCTTTGAAGACATAAAGGGATGGATTCTTTGCCACCACAATATCTGCTCCAGAGAGGGAGCCTGGCTATAGCTGCCAAATTCTCAAGCTGCCTGGCCTTGAATGTAAGTTAGAAAAGACTAACAGCTTTTTAATTGATCATGGTTATTAAAGGACATTCTTCAGTTTTGATCATCATGGCATACTGTCCCTCTCTTGGCTCCCTGAATAAATCACATTGTCTCTTTCCTTGTTTTCTCTAACACACTATTTGTTATGCCAAGATATTGAGTGGCAGTTGAGATCTCCACAGCCTGCGTGGCTTTGAGCCCACTAAGGATGTTTCCATTTGTAAGTTGGCAGCAGGTGTTTCCAGAGCTTTGCTGCTATTCAGGTTGCTTGTCAGTACGGATGTTTACTTTTGTCCATAGCTGTAATGAACAAACTCTGGCTGCTTATTTTTGTTCTACTTTATATTCCTTGAGGGGACTGAGTGAGGTGGACCTCTAGAAAGCAGGAGAAGATTCCTGCTTCCCACAGGATAAGTTTGCTTATAGAAGTAGAGTTTCTGTGGCACAAGAGACCTGAAAGAGTTTCAGCTCAAAATAGGGATCCCACAGTTCATGCATAGACTGAGAAACTATTTAGAGGAACAGAGAACAGACATGTGGGACTCTTGAGATGATGGGAATAAATACCACAAGGCCAGAAGGGACTGCTTGGGGTTTGTTGCAACTCAGAAGTACTCTGTGTTGTCTGAAACTAATCCCAGGAGAAACAATGTACTTGAATGGGCACAGTGGGCAGGAGTCTTCTTAGCTATAACAATACTTTTTAAAATAGAAATCTTAATGTCACCTGTGAGTCCTCAGGTATACATGCAATTTAATCAAGAAGGCATACACCATGATTAGTAATTCAGCTATTTCATCCTTGACTTCCTTTTAATCTCACAACTGGTCCTGGTGATATGTTCACTTTTTCAGTCAGGTCCAGCATCCCTTCAGTTTCATTTCAGGTTCTGATGAGCTCCCCATAAAGAATGATTTTTCAACAAGAATATCCCTCATTTCTTCTGTGGTGGACACTGATGAAGCAAAAGTCTCTACCACCTCTGGAACTGCTCTGTATTCTCTGAACATGTCTTCCATATCCTAATCATCCATGGACCCTACAAAATTCTGGCAGGTCTTTTGTTTCTGATGAGTATTAATAAATACTTATCAGCAGTTTTTATTACTTTTGCTAGTTGCTCTTCAGTGTGCCTGTTGCGATTTCTTCTTTTGTTTCTAGATATATAAAGGGTGTATAAGTCTACCTATTTACATTCTTCCCTACCAGTCATTTCCAGGTTACTCTATTTTAAAGCTACTGGTCTTGTCCACGTTCCATTAAAACTTAGTTTATTTGAGTTTTATATCATTTCAGTCTTTGAGAGTTTGTTACAGGAGAAGGTACTTTCTTGGAGCATTGGCCAATTTAAGGTCCTTTCATAATTCTGTTCTTGCTCTACATCCTATTAAAGAATCTAATTTAATTTCTCACTTCTCCCAAGCAAGAGTCAGCAGCAGCCCACCGTTTGCACAGATCAGAAGGAAAAAATATGTTTCTAACGTGCTTCAGGAATGTGTTTAGCTTCAGCGCTTCCCAAGTAATAGGGAATGCTTCCAAAATTACTCTGGCAAAACAGTGTATGCTTAGTTAATTATTAGCTTTTGTTTCCAAATTTGCAAGTAAATATTTGTTTGATGCTCTTGAGTACCTGTTCTTTTTCAGATATTGTGTGCTTCTTGTCATTGATTCTACCACCTACCAGCGAAAATCTGTTAGAGTTCTCTGTATGAGCCTGGACTTTGATTTGAAGAAACCACAAAGGAAATTAAACCACCATCCACTTTGTTTTTGGTATCCATGCAGCATTTAAAAAGCTTTAGCATCTCACTCCTTTTAAAGAATACACCAAAACTACTTCACATCTGGGGGACTGAAGGCTTGCTACATGAAGGAAGCAAACACTGAAAAGCTGAATTAGAGTACATGATGAACACAGGACAAGTTCCAAACTGCATCCACCTCAGAGCCTGTTGCTCTGATCTTCCAAAAGGGATAACCCTCTGTGATAAAAAGTCTGAAAATCATGTAGCTCATCTCTATTCTGCAGTGACCTCTCATGATGTCTGTCCTACAAAACTGTTACAATGTGGAGGCTTGTGAATATGTGAGCTCAAGAGAGGTGACATTTTTGAAGCAGTTCTTGGAAACAAAATTCACCACAAGTCTCAAAATTTTCATGTCCAAATGTAGCATTCATTTAAAATGATTCAGTTTCCTTTCAGTCATTTATTTATACATACACAAACCACCCTCAGTCATCCTATATATGCAGGCATAAACAAATTAATTAATTGTTTTCTCCAACAGCCTTTAAAAGTGAATAGTGTGAGAGATCTTATGTTTTTAAATACTTAGAAGCTGCTATTACAGGGACTTGGCAATTACCAGAGTGACAAGAAAGAAGCAAGTCTTAAAATTATAACAGACACCATATTTCCTTGAATCCCAGGATCTGCTATAGAAGTTTAATGATTCTAGAAGTTTAAATAAAAAGAGGCAAGTAGATACAGCATCTGGTATGTTAGATCAAGACTCTTGGAGTGAATTCCTAAATTCTACAGGTATACAAACTATAATTCTTGTTATTAATGATAATAATAGTAATAACAGTATAATAAACACTTCTATAGCAAAGCACAGAATTTAAGATAAAAATAAGCTTTGTCTCATAGCAAGCTGCAACATTAAGTGGGAAATATGGGTAATGCCTCAAAGACTCAGTAAAACCCTATAAGTCATATATTTTTGGTGGCTGGTATTTGAGAAAATATTTCTTTAAAGAAATGAAGCCAAGCATCTCTGGAGGGTAATAAACTAGTAGTGAAGTGTTTTTCATTTCTGCATCAGCAGAGGTAGTTTCTCATGGAAGGAAGAACAAGGGCTGCCTACCTTCATCTGTGTCACATACAGAACAGTAATTATCCACTGTTTGAAATCAGACCTCAGGCATATTTTTACATGTTTCTGATGCGTACCCACTTACGGATGTCAGCAACTTCCACTCCAGAGAAAACATTTTTCTTTCTGCCACAATGTGAATACAATTCTGCCCCTATGTCTATAAGCCACATAGATACAATTTTTTTATTTACATCATTACACCAGCATTAGAAATTAAATGACCCCTCTTGGAATTACAAATAAATAAATAAACCCCCATTTCATTCATTTATTTCCCTCTAAGAAAACAAAACAAAATAAAACCACAACCTTCAAAGAAATGTTGTATACTGAGCTGCAGACCTCTGTCACTTCAGAGGAGATGCACTTCTCATCTTGCAGAGGTCAATGCAGTGCAATACAATGACAATGGACGACTCACATTATTTTTTTAGAGCATCACCAGCCCACAGCAAACAAGCAGCAAGGCTGCTCAGAGCAGCAGTCTGCACTAGGTAACACATTGTCATGGCAACCAAACAAATGGGTTATCCCACACCTGCTCTGTTTCACTGTTGCATAGTCTGTAAGAGAAATCAGCTTGAATGTCAATGTGTCTTTGAGCTTCTGCAAGCCTAGCCAAATTTCCTTCCTAATCTGCCCTGTGTACCTCTCAGGGAGTCACTGGGCCTGTATACCTGATCAGGGACATGCAGATGCTTTATTGTAATGGCAATAAAGTGGGGATGACTGAGCCAAGAGCTGGTGGTAGAATAACTCAGAAATATGGTGATTTAGTGTGACAAGTGGATGAGGGAATCCTCTGAGGAGTGTGAAGTGGTGTGTCTGCTGAGCACTGATTTCTTCTGACTGCTTCTGACCTATGCTTTCCTCTCTGTTCCAGTCTTGTTCTCTTTTGTCATGCTTTTTCTTATTCACATTTTTTCCTCTATTTCTCCTTCCCATTCTTTTGTATATTCTGTAATAATCCTTGACTGACACTTCATCTTCTACTCCTGTGGTTCTGTTAGCTCACACCCACTCTGCCACTATCCATAGTTCCTGGTAGGACTGTTTCAGCATCACCTATCCTTTACATTGTAAGATACCTTTTGTTATGAAAACTTGTTTTCAGACAGATGAGAACTTGATTAAGTTTATAGCTATTCCATCTGGAATTGTGTGTGCCAGACATCTGCAGGAAGAAGGCATTTTCTAGAAGTTTATGTAATTATTGTCAGACAAAATTCATACATTACCAAGATTCAGGCTAGGGTTGACATGGACCTGAGCCAAAATTATGGTAATTTGAAAATAATTTAAAAAAATTTCTCACATTTTACCCTATCCCCACAGTAGAGAGCAGGGATATGCAGTTTCTTTCAGGGCACGCTTCCTTGCTTTCCTTATGAATATCTGCTCTTTTCCAAATAAGATAGAGGCCCCTGAAAGATTGTCATTAGTACATCTCAACAGAGCATCCTTAGTGTTTACCAGATAAGACCCAAACAGGTTTTGTTTATGCTGTGCATGCTGCAGGCCAGAGACTGGAGTGCAGTGTCCCTCAAGGGGAGGAGACAGTAGTTTGAAAAAGCTATGCAGTCTCTTGAGATGGGAGCTGGATTAAGAGGAAGACCAAGACTATTAGACAAGAAGATGAGATTAAGATGGTAACCATAATCATAGAGTTATAGAATGGTTTGGGTTGGAAGGGACCTTAAAGATCATCTAGTCCAACCCCCCTGCCACAGGCAGAGGTACCTTCCACTAGACCAAGTTGCTGAAGCCCCATCCAGCTGGCCTTGAATGCTTCCAGGTATGAGACATCCACAACTTCTTTTGGCAATCTGTTCTAGTGTCTCATCACCCTCACAGTAAGGAATTTCTTCCTTATATTTAATCTAAATCTACTCTTTTTCAGTTTAAAACTGTCATCTGATAAAGAGCCCCTAAACATCTTTCCTGTAGGAAGAAGACAAAGTCAGTGATTTGCTGTTTTTAGAGACTGGGTCTAATGCGAGAAAATAAGAAAAGAAACATTGAGGATTTTATGATAGTCCCAGATGCTGGGGAAGAACTGGGGTTGGACAGGCAAGGAGATTGTGGGGAAGGAGCCTGTAATGAGAATATACTGTATATAGCAGATGAAGAACCACTTAGGTAAGAACAGGGAGGCAAAGGAGACACCCATGGGGAGTGAGAGGTGATGTAGTAAATGAAGAGGCTCAGCTCCTCAGAAAGCAGTGGTGCAGCAGGAGGAAGAGAAGGAGCAGGACAGATTGCATGAGGGCTAGGAAAGAAGAATGTGGGACTGATTGCAAAGGAAGACTGGTGTGAGAAATCCAGGAAAGGGTAACAGAGATTGAGACAGGACAAAGAGCTATAAAATACTCTAATGAGGAAATAATGGAAACGTGATGTAGAAGGGACTGATTTTACATATAAACAACAGGAACTATGCCTGGAAAGAAATTAAAAATTTCTAAGTCTCACCATTCATCTGCTGTCAGCAAATAGGTGTAAAACTCCTCATCAAAGGGTCTCATTGCCCCACAAAGAAGTACAATCTGTAACAGCCAGCAGTTACATCATTAGCTCAAGCTGCAGAGTTCGGCACAGTAGCTCTTGATATTGCCAACGTGCAAGTGAACCATGAAGACCATGGTGGTGGCATGTTATGCATTATTCTCTTCCTGTTTCTGATTTAAAAACAAATGAACCGTAGAAAAAACCCAGAATATTACCCATACACTGCTTTTCAAACAACACGAAGCTCACAAAGCATTGGAAATGCACTTCTCTGTGCAATCTTTTTCTCAAGCTGCTTGTATGACTTTTTTATAATGGAAGGTTTACTTAAAGGTCATGCACTTTTATCGCAACAGGAATCAGGGTTCAGTTTTATAGAACAGCCTGCTGTGAAAACAAGCAGGCATTGGGTCATTGAGCAGGCCCACAGGTCGGAAGGTGTGTACAGAGGGAAGTGGGAGGAGCAAATCTGATCTCTGCATTAAAGCTTCTGCAGAATTACCTGCTACCCTGGCTGCCCATGATGTTGTCGGGAATGCTAGGCAAGTCACTACAGCCAAACTATCAATGTGTGGCCATTATGTTTTACATATTATCTGGGTCTCTCACTTGAGCCTGAACTGATAAGATGGTGTGCTTTCACCATTGCCTTTCAGGGCTTTGAGAGCTGTCCTGTGAACACTTAATGTGCTAAATGCACTGAAAAAAATATCTTCCATTGGCAACTCAGAACAAGCAGGAACTGTTTATTTTGTTTCTCAGTCTTCCAGATATAAAATTGATGTACAAGTACTGTCCTATGTTATAGAGATGTTCTGAAAATATCTTCATTTCTGTTTGTGTGAACAGCATGAAAAATCTCAGATAGTTCAATAACTCTGTCTTTAGAAAAGGTTTTGAAAAATGCAGGAGACAAGGCACAGGAGCCACAAAAGTAAACAAAATACTGAAAAGCTATTTAAAAGACGAGTACTCAATCAGGCAGATGCCCCATGGAAAAAGTGTGTAATAATGAGATTGCAGATGGAATTAGAAAACATAATTCCAAAAAGCCAAATTAATTTTGCATACAGATTTTAATTCTGGCATTTCCTATCTGTTAAAGGCTTGACTTTTCAGCCTCAAAAATATTATAATAATATAACATGGCACAGATTTTGTACATGCTCATACTTTCCACAACAGACACAAACAAATGATGAAATAGTAAGAAAAGCCCACCCTTCAGAGCCATGGAGATAGTGTACTCTTTTCCAGTCTTGTTCTTTGGGTGCAGTTGTATCCTACTCTGTTCTGCTTTCATTTTTGTGTTCTGTCATAATCATTCTGAGTAAGAGTGCACCTTTCTATTTATACAGTGCCCTGTGCAATCAGATTACAGTCCTGACAGCCGTTGCAAGAAGTTTAAAGTAACATAAATATTAAATCACCTTGGTATTGCCAAAATGACTAGGAGCCCATCGTGGAGACTGGTATTTTAGAAATGCAATATAAAAAGGCAGTCCTTGAACTACAGAGTTTATAAATTTAAAAATAAGACACAGACATATAAATAAGACGCAGAGGTATAAAAAAACCACAAGCAGATGAAATAATAATAAAATACAGTGGTCATATCAGAAAAAAATCCATAGTTCTCTGCATTTATGTTAACATAATTGAGAATATTGTTCTATCCTTCATATCAGACCTGCTTGCCACTTCTTTCCAGACCTGCATTAAAGGGAGAGCTATTTATTCTCCTCCTTGTCACTACAGGCTTTTACCTATAGTAAGCAAAATGGAAGCCAGTGATCTTGTAAAAGATGATAGATTCTTTGTTCTTTTTTCAGTTCCCAAAGCTCTGTTGTGTCCAATGTGTATCACCAGCTAAAAATTTATTTTGTAAGGTATAGCAAAAAGGGTAGATCAAAATCTTTATGATAGTAATGGTGAACACTAAAAAAATCTGAAAACTAAATTATTCAATGTTATTGCATTTTGCAAGAGAACAGGACTCAAAAAATTTATGACACATTTCTGTTTGAAGATGAGACAAGAATAGTGGGAAAATCACACTTTTGAACAAAATGCCTAAGAATTATTGCACTTGGAAGAGAAATATCATATTTGTGCATGTGTTAAATATTCACAAAAAGTATGTAGATGAAATGTGTTTATTAAATTAGTTTATAGAAGACCTGTAAGTGTCAACAATTTGTAGCTAGCATAATTGATGGTAGCAGGGAAAAAGATGATAAAAGACAAAAAAAATTACTATTTCAAGAACATTAAGCACAATGACCTTCCAGAAGAAGATCCATAGCTTATATTCATTTGAGAAACTGAAAATGTGCTTACTTTTGACACAAGAACAAGTATTTACCTTGCCAAGAGCCAGCAGGATTGGAAACTCAGAATGCAAGGGAACTCTGTATTCAGTTCCAGGTTTTAACATGACCTGTAGCAAATAGCTTCTTTTCTTTTTTTCCTCACTAATTTCTTTTTAACTCTTTCCAGATCTGTGGTTCACTTCAGTGGTGACAATATAGTAAGAGGAAGAAACAGGGATGCAGGAACCTGACCATGCATACCTGACTTTGTCATGAGTGTGAGTTTGAACTAGTAACTTTCCTTCTCTGTCTCATTTTTTCCTCTCTGCGAAACAGAGCCAACAGCAAACTAGTGCAAAAGAGGGATCTCAGCATACTCTGCAGTGACTAAAAAAACCTCATTCTTGCATGTCAAGTTATTTCTCTTTATTTGATTTGCAAAAATCTTATCGCTTAGATCAGATTCAGGGAAAACCAAATCACAACTAATTCAGCCTTACCTCAGCCACCTACTTAACTTTCAGCACTTAGGAATGGAGGTGTTTCAGGCACAACAATGACAATGACATTCCTGCTTAATTAATTTTTAATTTTAATCTCAAGCCATGCTTTATAAAATCATTCCTATCATTGAGTAATCTATATTAATATGTATTAAGTACTGGATCAGCTTATTGAAGTAGTCAATTTATTTCATTGGAAATATTTCACTGAAAATTGTCTTTCCAAAGTTATAGAATATCTTAGGACTGACACAAGAATTAAAGTTGTGCTTTTTGTTGTCTGAGAATTCAGGTTCCTGACTGCAAGTATCTGCCAGTTTTAAATTTTTTAAATGTATTATTGTGGTACCGTTATTGAACATTTGTCCTTCACTTGTAAATTCTTTCATTTTAAGATAAGGCTAGAAAGAAGTAACATTTCCTGGGAAATGCAGAGCTGAGACATAAACTAAACCACAAGAAACAGGTTGTATAGCTTTGTGAAAATTACTTTCTTGATGTTACATGTGTATAAATGGTTGATAATTTGCCAAATGCTGTTTTTCTTGTCCTTGGTGCTAGACAGAGTAAAAGAGCTTCTGGCTATGGCAAACAGGACTGCTTCTAGTGTACTTTGCTTTATTATTCCCCTCAGATGTTCCTTCTGGTTTGGGTTCTTTTTATTTCTGAAATAATTATTTTTATGGCACCAATTGTTATAAATTATTATCCTCACATTTAGAACTGGTACAATACTCTTGAGGCAGTTTCTTCATGTGTCCCTTTCCCAGGAGGTAAAAATACATTGATAGAGAACAGTAGAAATCTCACAAAGTGATAATTTTCAACTGATGGTTATGCAATATCATGTAACAAAAGAAAGATTAGACCTAGACAAGATGCAAGATAAACATGATAATGCAAATAGAACTTAGTTTAGGTTCCATTTTATAGTTTAACATTATCATTAAAAAGAGCAATACAAACCATAATGATAAGATGCCACATTAAAAAAAAAAAAAAAAAATAGTAGCAGAGAAGCTAATTAGAAACAGTATGGGAAAGAAAATAATTGTACAGCACAGCTGTGTTTATAATGCAAAAAGAGGGAACCAAAAAAGAAACTTTGAACTGGGACTGTGACAGCGTTAAGCTAACCTGATTTCTAGTATTAGTAGAAGTATATAAAAACCAGGAATTTGAGCAACATATATATTGGGAAAAAATAAACAAAACCAAACAAACAAACACCACAAAGTGAGTAGAAGAAAGTTCAGGTTTCTTTGTCAGAAGACAAACAAAGTAAAAAACACAGGAAACTTTTTGCAGGCGACAGGAAAGAGCAGACAATAAATACCCATTTCTGAGTGTGTATAAATAACAACAATGGAACTGTTAGGAGTTGTATACAGTGGAAGTAAATGCATCATTCCTTTAAAATGGCATAAAACCAGAGAAAGCACTGAGTGAAAATAACAGCTTGCTTCCATAGTTAGCAAAAAAATCCAGATGAGATTAAGACAAAAATCAAAGACTGAAGAGCAGCTAGAGTTCGGACAACAGTAATGTGTCCAGAAAGGTGTGTGGATTGTTTTTCATTTATTTTTTGCCAAACACCAACTTCTCCCCGCTATATCACAAGCACCTAAAGCGTCCCTCATGACCAGTTCAAAGCTTTATAAACAGCAGGCATCTCTAAGTATCAGAGTTCAGGCTGAAACTGTTATTTTCAGAAGACACTAGAGGTTTTGGAGCGTAAAGTTTTGTAAGTTGTCTGAGTACCTCTATTTTTACTGATAAATGATATTAAAAAAAAAAAATATTTCTTCATGCATTTATTTTTTCTGTTATATACTTCCCCTATATCTGCTTTCCTGTTCACTATCCCTATATAGACAAGTAGATTCTACACACACTCAGAAATATATGTCAATGCCTTCTTTCTGCTTTATCTACATGTGGACAATTTTCCAAAACACTTGAACAGTGGTTCAATGGTGAATATCCCTTCTCTCTCAGACATGTAATCTTCAATGGCTTACTATAATTTCAAACTCCTTATGATTAAAACTAAGCTGTTCATTTTGATACATGCCCGTCTCACAGAAAAAATGTCCATTTTTCTTTATTAATATCCCTTTGAGTCAAAAGACAGAATAATTTATTCTGTCAATTCAGAAAACCATAAGAGCATAGTGCCTTAATAGAGAGACTGCTTCTCCCTCTCTTGCTTTCTCTGCTGTGCACACATACACAAGCCATGGCCTGAAATGAAGTCTCAGATCTAGTTATGTTTTATACAGGAAGTAAAATTACTTTACTAGCCTCAGGAAATGACTTAAAAATATATTTTTAAATGTAACACAGTAACAAAAATGTTCTGTTTACTGGATGACTATTAAAGATCTAGATTCTTATTCATTTCACCAAATCTTTCACACTGCAGGAAAATAAAACATAAGGTGGTGTGAATTACAAACTGAAAGTTATCTTCACTTCCAGGTGGGTAAAGTGCGTTGGATATGTTGGAAATATTATGATATAAACTTCATTAGCTACTGTTAACATCTGCCAGACTGTCAAGCACCTTTTAAGAATTCCTAGGATTCAGAATTTTTAACATCAGCTTGCAAAGGAACGTTTTTCTAACAGAAAGATATTGCAAGAACATAAATGATGGCTTTGAAAGGGACATCATGGATAATCTAATCCAAACACCTGCTTCAAGAAAATGACGGGTTTATATTAGTCCACCCAGAAGTGTGCTTAACCTTGCTTTAAAGACATATAATTGTTTTGTGACAAACTGTCGTACTGCCTGATGAGCCTCAGTATTAAAGAAAATTTTTATATATCCAGGCTAAATTAATCTTTCTTCCAACCAAATCTCTGAGCATAACTTCTGCCTACTATAAATTTTTGCACTCCCGTCTTTCCTGTTTTCACACATTGTGATGGATATATCCTTTCATATTTCTCTTTCTTTATACTAAAAAAGTCTTTCCGCGATTCTCACACTCTTTCAATGAACTTGTCTACATTATCCTATACTTCAAGTACAGATGAACCAGTACTATATAAAATGATAGTGATACACTTCCAGTTCTTTGAAAAATGTCTTTGCTTAAATTTCTTTAAATACGTTGATATTCTTTTTGTAACATCTTCAGATAAGATCTCATTTTTATTTACATTACTGATAGAAACCTATTTCCTGAATATATTTTATTTTACCTGATGACTATGCTACTTACATTTCTCCTCTAACTTCTCATCTTTGCTGATGTGAATAGTAGGATGGAAAAAAATCTACTAGAAGAATAAGGTGAGATTTTTTTGTCATGATTTGCTTATTATGTAGTAGTTTCTCAGCCCTGTATTTCAATTGCTAGGTGGATGCATCTATCAGTGGAATAACTTCAAATGCACAGTCCTACTGAGTAGTTCAGATTTCTACATTTAGGGCTTTTTCTTTACAATATCAAAGAAGGACTAGACTTTGATCTCAGATATAGCAAATCTCTGACTTTCCTAACATCGAGGAAGGGGAAAAATGCATTTATTTTTTGACCAAGACTGCAACAGTCAGTGGAAAGTTGCCCTAGTGATGAAAGTTTTGCCTCAGTCTTCAGAGTGGCCAAGATTTCATGTAATGTATTTTCTAAAACAGCTGTGCTACAGTAGTTGGATGTTAGATAACACTGAGCTAGTGATTTGTCAATACTTAGAGGAAGTTGTGAGGATTATCAGTACTAGCCAACAGAATGAGCTTGTCTTTAATGCCTGTAAATTATTTTAGATTATTATTTAAATATTAAATTGTATATTTTAGCTCTACATGCTCTGTTTACTGTTCCAATGGGGAAAAAAAATTACTATGATAAAAAAAAAAATATTTTGGCAATCTCTAGCTAGCTGTTGATAGCTGCTATTTCTGTGTGTAGTGAAATCTCTTTTGTGCAGAAAAACTTTCTAGTTATGTTCCCTGATACAGAAGGTGATGGATGAGATGCTGATCTCCCCACTGAAGTCTACATACTTTCACCTGTTTGTGAGGGCAGAAACATGTTCTAGAAGTGGGTATGATGACAGCAGAAGTAATTTCATGTTTTTCTTGTCAGTGCTCTGCCAGCACAGTGTACGTAATCAGTTCACTGAAGACCTAGAGGTAACAGAAATAAACCTGTCATGGTGGGAGAAATGTAATTGTGCAGCTAGGACATAGCAAGGAGGTTAGGAGAAAAGGAGATAGATATTCTTCTCAACCCCAACGAGCTTATAGGCTCTCAGCCCATCTTGTCCAATCATACATGAGGATGAGACAGCAGGAGAAACTAGTTCCTTCAGGGCCCAGCTATACCTGATGAGGGTTTTTTTTTAAGAGACAATGCTACTCGCATAGTACGGTATGCAGTATAAACTTGTAAACCCAGCTAACAGATACTAAAACTTTGTGCCTCTGTATATCCATGGTTGATGAGATCCCTTTGAGGGATAAACGATAAACCTCTCCACAGATAATGTTAGTTTCTGATACTTTTACTCACAAAGTATTGCTGCTTTGCTAGGGAGATGTCACTGCCCTGTAACTGATATTTTTTCTTCTTCTTTGTGGTATGTGTAAGGATAGCCCAAATTAATCATGGTTACTCCTCTCTCTCATGTGGGGTCTCATATAGGGCTTCTACGTGACTCTGTTTTCAGATTTTAGCTACCAGGAGTTTGCAGGGACATCTAGGAGCTGTTATATTGAAAAGCTGGTTTGTGTTTCTTGCCACTGATGCAGATTCTCCATTTCTACATTCTTGCAACATTGAAATAAAAATTTGCTTGAACTTCTCTTTGGTCAAAAGGCATTGGGGGTACAAGTACTCCTAGCCAGGACAGAATTTTAAGGATTCCTTGCTGCTTCTGGATTTTCAAACTTTGCAAAGTTGTTTTCATGCTGCTGATCAGAAGGTTGAAGCACTCTGTTTCTATGTTCAATGTACAAACAGAGGTTCTTACCTAGCTTTAATTCTCAGCCTCAGTCTGCTTTTTCCAGCAGTTCAGTCCTTGAAAATGTTCATTATTCCTGTCTAAGAATTCAGGCTTGTTCTGTGCCATTTTCTTGGAACAAATGAAATAACAGCATCTGAGTTTCTGGACAAGGATCCTTGAAGACTTTTTTCTGGATTCAGTTGTTGCAGTCAGTGTCTTTGATGACCTGATGCCTCTGATTACTGTAACAAGTTGCAAAGTAAATCTCCCAAGGTCCCAAGGTTTCTGCGAAACTGTTTTCCAAGAATGACAGACTGTTAGGAGCTCACTAGACCAGCACTCCTGAGTTTGTACTCACCACTCAAGTATTTTTAGGTGAAGAAATGAGTACAGTTGTTGACATCTCGGATGATCTCCATACACAGCCAACAGTTAACATGAGGTTCTTTACTTTCCAATTTCTAATGCAAAGACAGAAAAAAATTAAAAATAATAAAATAATAGATATCTATATTCAGGCTATTCTCAGAAGAAATCACTAAGATCTGCCAAAACGCAGCTGCTGTCATTTTCAGGGACTATTTTGAAGACTATGGAGATTTGGAGTGGGTTTGGCAGAAAAACAAGCTAAGTAAAAAATGATTTGTAGTTCGGATTGCTCAGGTGAAAGTGGAGGAGAGAAGAGAATTAGTCTGGATTTGCTGAATACTGGGGTTTCTGTTTTGAAATTATTTTTAGATTAGTATCTCAGCAGATTCTGTTCCAACAGATATGCTGGATAGACTAACAAAGAGGATTCTGACCTCTTGGAAACAGAAGGTTTTGTTTAGATGAAGTAAGTAAAAGAAATGGGAAAATTGAGATTTGTCCTAATTTCAGCAATCCAAGAAGCACCCCTGAGACACAGAACTGTAAAAAATAGAGTTGTTCTAAAAAAAATTTTTTGCCTAACAGTGTAGCTATGCAAAAAATTTAAAAAGCTTGAAAACCAAACAAGAAAAAGAGAGTACAAAATTGAACTTTGCAATGGTGACTATAACCTATAATACATAGGATTGTGAGAACAAGATTTTCCTTATGATTTTTTTCATAAGATATCAGTTTTGGAAAATATAGCTGATATTCAGTAGTTAACACAGAAAATGGAAGAAACGAGTCAAAGTATGTCAGAGTACATATTTACAATGCAAATTAGAACAGATAATTTGACAGTGATGAGTGTACAGATTAAACCTATGAATTCTACAAACTCTTTAAAATCTGAAGAAAAAAAGGAATACAAGGAGAAATTCCTAAAACAGAATATAAAATTAAAGCATTCCTTTGACCAGTTGGTGAAGCTGCTATAGGAATATCACTGAAATCACAGAACATTTCTAAGCTTTTTAACTACCCAAGTTATCTCTTTGTCAAAAAAGAGCAAGAAATGGTCAACACAACAAGACTTTGACAGCACCAAGCAAAGAACTTATGACCTAAGGGAGGAATAAGCAACCTTGGGCTTGTGGCAACCTGAGTGTAAACAAATAAGTAAGAAAGAATAAAAGCAAAGTGAAGAGACTAACAAAGAGTTGCTGATCTTTACCCTAGAAAAGCACAGGTTCACAGAAGGGCAGAGTAAAGGATTAAGCAGTCATCATTACCACACACATTTTCACTGTGTAATTCAGGATACCTCCAGCGAGGCTTGGTCTGGGTAAGCTACAGCAAAAGCTGTGGCAAAGTAACCTTTTCAAAACATTAAGTAATGATGCAGTAGTGAAAGGAAAGCAAGACAAGCAGAAAAGGTGTGGAGGCAATCTGTGTCTATAGAGTCGGATAGGCAATGTTTATCTCAGATACCAAAACTTTGGACAGCTTTGAAGTCTGCCTCTTACACCTTACTCCTAAGTGTTGCCTTTTAACCCATACCTCATTCTCTGCTCTTCATTTTTCTGTCCTTCTGTTCCCCCATTATTGGTTAAAAATAAAATTCAGCATTAGTAGAACAAACTTTTCCAACCTAAGTGATATCATTAGTCTTCAAGTACCAGTAAATGGGCTATCTGAAGCTAATGTGTGCTTTCCAGTGTGAATATTTTCAGGCAGGTAATCTTCAATTAGCCCATTGTCCTTCTAGATGAAAAGCAGATGGTTGTATAGTTTTTGTACCATATTATAGGGATCTCTAGTTGATTCACATAATTGCAGACAAATTGGTAAATGAGGTCTGGTGGAAAAAAGCACTACATCAGCAAGCAGAAAAGAGGTCCCTTAGGAATCCTAAAAAACAGGCATAACTTCTTTAAAAGAAGAAAACAAAGAACAAGAGAGAATACAAAGAATAAGAAATAGGTAGTCTATTTCTATAAGGGACAGCTCAAAAGAAGCATGAAATAATAGAAAAGAGGAAGGAACAGATGGAAGAAAATACAGAATTTAAATTGCCTTGTGGTGGAAGTAATTTTTCTTCTCGGTCTATTCCATATATAACAGACTACTAAATGCAGCGTTTGGGATGTTTTGGTGGGGTTTTTGTAGTGGTTTTTTGGGGGGGTTGTTTTGGTTTTTTTGGGTTTTGTTTGTTTGTTTGTTGGTTGGTTGGTTTTGTTTGGTTTTTGTTTGTTTGTTTGGGGGGGGTTGTTTAACTCTTTATCCTCAGAAATATAAAATACTTTACCTTCCTTGCTTTTGCTGGGTTCATTTCCTGAAAAAGTTGGAGCTCTGATGTGAATGACTAAGGAGAGAAGTCTTCAGATTCCTGAAATTAGGAATCTCAAATTAGCTCTTTGTGGACAGCCGGAGTAAATTTTAACTAGGGAAGAGGCGTTCTTAACTCACCCCCACCAGACCTCCCTTCTCCCGCGCTCCTCCAGATTCCCACCCCTTGCCCGCGACCGCGCAAGCTGCGGTACGCAAGCTACCCGGCTCCTCTGCTCCCGCGCAGCAGAGCGGGCTCGGAACGGCAGGGGCCGCTTCGCCCCGTGGGCAGGTCCCCCACCGGCAGGTGGAGGGCACGGGGGCCGCCAGGAGGCGGGCAGCCCTCCCCTCCTTCCAGGCCCTCCTTCCTCACGCCCCGTCGCCCCGGAGTCCGGCGGCGCTGCGGGAGGGGGGGTGCCGCCTTCCCGGCTGCCGCTGCCCGTCCAGAAACCGCGTGCCCTCCGCCGAGCTCCCCGCGGGGCGGCGCGGAGGGGCGCGGAGCGGCCCCGGCCATGGGGCTGCGCGCCGCCGGGCTCATCGGCTGCTGCTGCCTGCTGCCCTTCGTGCTCCCCGCAGCCCCAGGTAACGCCGGCCGCGGGGAGCGCCGGAGGACGGCGACGGGAGGGTGGCGAGCGGCGGGCACCCCGGCGTTTGCCGCGGGGAGCGGCGCGGTGAGGGAAGGCGGGCTGGGAAAGTTTTGGGAGTTTGCCGGGGCTGGGCGG
>JAAGNO010021822.1:0-11589 GCA_033439905.1 Ceryle rudis
TCTTTCTTTCTTTCTTTCTTTCTTTCTTTCTTTCTTTCTTTCTTTCTTTCTTTCTTTCTTTCTTTCTTTCTTTTTTTTTTTTTTTTTTCTTCTGGGCTTCCCATCTTCATTTTACACTCCTTGGCTCAGATTCTCCATTAACCTGCACCTCGTTCAATGATTGTATGCCTACTCTGGCTGTGCTAACACCCTACAACCATTTTGCCAGCGCAACTTTTCTCACCCTTTGGAGAAACAGATCTTCTGGCCTTTAACCCTACAAAGAAGAACATTCGTTGAGTTTATCTTAGTTTTCTGTACTTTGATACTTGAACATTTTAGGAGATAAAGAACAAAAGTTTCCCTTTCTCCTCTCCTAATTCCACGGTGTATCTTGACAGCTCCTGCTCTGAGACATTTTGTGTAGCTACGACTGATCAGAGAGAATCAGATTTGGCACTGAAGATCTCAAGGCACCGTTTGCTCTGGAAGCGGCTCTGCAGCGTCCTTACGTGGGCTGTCCGCGGGGGGGAGACAGGGAGCCACGCCGGGGGTGGGGTGGGAAGGCGCTTTCGTCCCTGGGGAAAATCCCAGTCCGGCTGGGGCTGGCTGGGGAACACTCTGCAGGATGCCGGAGTCTGCTGGTCTCTGTAGAAATGAGCACATGGCGCAGGACGGGAACTTCTGTCAGGAGGGAAGCTGATTGCTCGTGGGTTGCTGTCAGATTCTTAAATCGATCACCAAAAAGAAAAAAGAAAAACAAAACAAAACCCAAACCAAAACAAATTAAATCGGGGACTTCTTATACCATGTGCTTGACAGAACTATGAGACTTGAGCAAATGCTTTCAGCACCTGAAAATAGTCTCGCTGCGTGCGCTCAGATTCATCCTGTCTTTACAAATTTCCTGATGCCGAACAAACGCCGCTGGGGTCTCTGTGTTCGGACTAACAGTGACATCCAGCGGCTGACCAACCCAACCACAGGAAGAGCAGCGATCATTTCACATGGAGCGTCCAGAAGCCATGAGCTTGTGTTCATTTAGATCAGATGGAGTTTATAGTAAATAGATGTAAGATGTCACTTTCTAGACTTCTGTGATGGCCAGAGACTTGCTGACTTCACCGTCGTTCTTCTTTCGGGGGTGATGGCAGTGAAACTGAAAAGTCTCTCGAGGAGGAATTGCTGCGTGCTGTCCTGCGTGGGGGGCAGCTATGGACGCAGAGTGACACCAGGTTTAAAAATCTCATTTTATCTCTCTGAATGAGTCTCACTAAGTGTGGAAGCACTTTGAACATCAGCAAAGCTGATGGCTGTTCTGAGAGCTGCCTAGGCACTGGGGAATACGCAGGGCGGCAACAGCTGCACTGGTTGAAAATGGGGAAGATGGTTCCATGAGCTCTTGAGTCCTCCAAAATCTTTAAAAGAAAACTCCATTAAGAAAATGTGACTAGTAGACCTGGTAGTGAGTGCCATAAACAGGGCTAGGGTCTCCGTGCCCTAGAGCGTCTGATCAGGGTGTGTGCAGACTGGAAGGTTTAATTTGTTACCGAGATGTTATTTGCTACTGGCCTTGGGTCCCGGGACAGCAGCTGGAGCTGCCGTTGTGAAGCCTGACCACCGCAGCCACGGGCACACCACCCGAACGACCCGCTGCTGCTTGGCGACGTCCGCAGCACCCTTCCTGGTGGGAAGATGCCATGGTGGGGTGAAAGTTTGGCGTTTCCGACACCAGCCAGCCTTTGACCTTACTGCTTAGCTTCTTGAGAGCTTCTTGTATTTTGTTTCACAGAGCAGCCTGCAGGTTAAAGGAAAATTCAATGAGGTGCAGTTCACAGAGCTTTAGGACATTAATTACGATAGCAGCGCTATGTTCTAGGAACCGAACAAGATACTTCAGAGAAACCTCACACAAAAATGGTAATTAACATCTCCCAGAAGAAGTCTTCTGATATTAAGCGTACAAATAGCTTGATAGAATAAATGGTTGCTTCCAGCACGAACAGAACTAATTTTAGACAGGAGTGCCTAATGTGCCTGTCAGTACTTCAGAATGAATGATTAAAGATAAAAATAGATTTATTATGTTTTCGATTGCATCAGGCCTCAGATCTGCAGGAAACATGGGATCTACTTGCTGAAAACACCCGTGTAAGGCTGTCCTAATGCATCCTGAAAATGATTTCACGGTGTCTGTTGAGCACAACTAATTGTGTTGTCACAATTGTAAATGTTCCCAGTCCTGGTTGCAATTACAAGAAGCACCTGGTGAATTTGTTTGGACTTTGCTGTCTTCTGGTTAGCTTAAAGATTCATGAAGCACCTTTCTGGAACATTCCAGAAGCAGATATTAATTAATGTATTTTCTTTTAAAAATCTTAACTTCATGTGATTCCACTGAAAGGAAAAATTCTTCCCCCCTCAAGCCTCAGTTTGGTTTATTTACTGTGTAATTGAATTTGTGTTGACAGCATCCATCTAGCAAAATTTTTTCTTCTAAATTATTATCACTCTACTTCACTCGTCTCCGTCTCGTGGCGTAATTTCTTACGAATGTTACCAGGAATACTGGCAATACTACCAGTAATAAAAGTATTACCACCATTCTGTTGGAGCGCTTGTTAAGCACAGGCCTTAATGCTTGTTAATAATATATTCTTTATAAGGCTGAAGAGCTGCCCGTGGCAGCTCCACCATGAGCAACATCAAGGTTTAGCAAAACCCTCTTTTGCAGAATAGCCGACGAGAAGATACCTCCATCCCACCTGCTCCAGGGCCGAACGATCGCCCTCCTTTGATAGGCACATAATTTATCTAAAGAGCACTGAAGAGTTAACAGATCTTGTAGTTAAGCGCTTAATTAGCAACTAAAGAGTAAAGTCAGAAAAATTCAGTTCATTATTTGTCATGGATACAGAGTACATTTCACTTGGCTATGTAGAGTAATACATTTATATTAAGACTTTACACTTTCAAGGTTCACAGGTCAAGATTAATCAGTTGTGACCTTGGAACGCAGCTCTCCTCTTCACGAAGTAAAAGCTGAGTCAGGGGTTCTGAAACAAGGGCCCATACGTTTATATATAGCTCGATCAGATTGAATGGTTAAAATGTAATTGAATGGCAAAAATAACATTCCTTTGCAGAGGAAGAATTAAAGACCTTTGGAAAAAGAGAGGTGAAATACAAGTAATTTTTCAGTGGCAGTGACATTATGAATTAATCTCTACCACGACCGAGGCTGGTGGTTACAGTCTTCCTTTCCTACTGTAATTCTTCCTCCTGAGCGGTTCATTCTGCTTAAAATATTCAGCAGAGAAAGATACAAATATCAACATTTTGTAACACCGGGCGCTGTGGTTACAAAGCGTTTGCAAACAGAATAGCCTTTGTTTCTACATCACGTCTTTTGTTTAAGGAAACTTTTAGGGTTTTATTACTCCAGATGTTCTGTAGCAGCAGATCAGAATATAACCTGGTAGTGGGTCGTTGCAGTCGCCCGGGCAATGTTCATCGATGCCTAGAGAGTAAGATGCCTAAACAGCAAGGACCGTTTGCTCTGGATTCATCTGAACCCCATGTGGTCTGGGCTCCTGTAGTGCCTTTTTGGCCCTCAAAGACCATGTCTCAGCTTCTCGGCTCTCAGCCTACAGACCTCTGCGTATGTTAAAGGTGGAAAGGAACAGCTTTGATTTATACCCCGACGGTGACTTTTTGGTGATTTCTGGTGTAAGCAAACTCTTCTTTTTCATCTTCGCTCCTTTCTTTATACGCCCCGGAGCATCTCAGAGCTCTCCTTGCTGCACCACTTCCCTTCACAGGGGGAATTCCTCACTAACTCTTGCTGGCTGGTTTAAGGTTGTTCTGTGCTACTTGTCAGGCCTGGCACACCAGACATTCTTGACCTGGTAGTTTTGATGATTTTTACTGGTGACTCTGGAAACAACAAATCTTTATATTTGCGTGGGTAATGCTGGCAAGGGAGTCTGTGTTCTGCTCGTGCTCTGCTGCAGCGATGCAATTCAAATTGTTGTACTCAGCTGTCTTTACAATCATTGTAAAATTGTCCACTCTACAGTTTAGCAAATCTTCACCTATTTCCACAGATGTAGAAGCAATTCTGAAAAAAACCCAGCATTTTTGCTTGGTTATGTAGTTTTCTCTGGCCTGCTCTACTCCACACATTATCCATTAACGTTTACAGGTGCCCGCATAGGAAATGCATGACTGTTACCATAAAGAGTAATTATTTTGAGCCACAACCTTTCTGCTGCTTTTATGTGCTTCTCTGCCAAGACTAATCAATATGTAAACCTCAGCACGTTTGTAGGTACTTTAATCTTTTTATATTAAATGCTGTATTTCATAGCTTCCAGGTCTCGTAATTTCATCGCAGCTTTCATGAGGTTCACCTCTTCCTTAACTCCTGCAGGCAAGTGTTTTGTTATTGTAAATATTCTTTTCGTTTTTGCAGTTGTTGATAAACGCTTGCAAATATGACCCTACAGGCTGGAAGATTTCTAGGGACATTGCACAACACGAAAGCTTAACCATTTTAAATGAGGTGCTATTTTAAAGCGTAACTCGAGAGAGTCTTCACCCTGATTCATGGTTTTGGAATTGCAGGACGGTATCTGATCTACCGTTCATTCTCTCTGTTATTGTCTACTGATGTTCCAACTCAGAGAGAGGAATTAGGTGACACCCTGTCGTGGCTGTCGTGGCCCTGGAGCAGCCCAGCTGTGGCACCTGCTCCGCCAGCAGCGGATCTGCTTCAGCGGCTGCCCCAGCATCGCCAAGGGCGGCAGGCACTCAGGGGCTGGGAACACGGTGGCATCGGTTTCAGTTTCCATTTCTTGTGCCTAGCACTGTGCTTTACAGCTCGGTGGGCAATCTTTACTTTGAGAAGTGTTGTTTGAACCCAAGCTAGGGTTTCTACAGTCCTTTTATAAACCCACTGAATCATTTATATCTGCATTAGGTTTGTAATCTTGTTTTTGAAAAAGGAGCACTGACCTCTGGCCTGTGTCATTTGCCAGACTCCTCCAAGCTATGCCGTCAGGTATTAGGGGGATAATGGGGTGGAACAATTTATTAATCTGTCATCCCTGAGCAAATGAGTTACATTTGTTTTGAAGCCTTAATGTAGTGGTCATAGGTTAACCATCTCGTGAAATCCCTTAGGCTTTTCCTTTCAGGTATGAATAAACTAGGATCCTACTGACTTATCACGTAGCAAGGAAAACAACGGGTGGAATCGGTAATGAGTGTCAAAACTTTGTGGATTTTCAAAGGGTCAAGAATTCACTGATTGCTTCAGTGCTGCAATTCACTGTGCCTGCAAAGCTCTGACTTTAGAACTCTGCCCAGCGCTGCAATGTGCAGGTTCATGATCTAAACTGACCGGTATGTTCACCTGGTCTTGACCATACAGCAGTCAGTGTTTGCAGACATCATTGCCCCTAATTAAGACAATTATTAAACACTTAATTTTTTTAAACTATACTTTTACATCCTTATGTATCCTGAACTCAGAAATTTACTGTCATTCACACAAAAATAACTGTGGCGTTGACTCACAGCTATTTAGCGTTACTCAACCATTTGGAAGTTACCTCAGAAAGAACGGCGTTTGATTCTAACACAGGCTCGATCAATGCGATACAATTCATCTTACTAGGCATTTAAATGTTGATGCTACACACAAGGGGTAACAGTTACGTAGTGTTGGCTGGCAAACTCTGGAAAGTACAGTTTGCCTGAATCTTATATCAAATTTGTTCAAAGTATTACTTTCAGTATGTCGCATATTTTGTAAGAGAGTACTGACGACCCCGCGTTTGATACCAGCTGTCTCAGCTGATATTTTTTCCTATTAATAATCATGAAGGGTGTTATATGTGGTGGACATTTTAAGTAGTAGATCTTATCAGATATTGTGAATTTAACCAAAAATCCCACCAGAACCTTTGGTGTGAGCTTATTGTCATGTGCAGAATGCTTTTGGTCACTTGCCTTATATCCCAAGAGCTTATAGGCTGTGGTTTGGGTGGGTGGAAGGATGAATTTCTCCAGGAACAGCCGTTCCAGAGTAAGCGTTCTTAGTTGAGGCACAGGAGCCGTGAGTGCATAAGGCCAATGGGAAACTGCGACTCCACAACTAGGGCAAGAAATCAACAAATTGCATCCTAGTTGTGAACAGAAAAGATACCAGGGGTAGAGTTCAGTCCTTCCAGAACATTTTCTGTTGCTGCCTTACTCACTGCAGTTTCCAGCTTCCGAGGCAAAGTGTGCAGCCTGCAGACAAGAGCCTATTTGTTCACAAGAAATCTGACTTAACCGCGTCCAGCTCCTCCTGTGCGTGGACGGACACCCATGCAAAGTGTTCAAACACACACAGTCAGAAAAGCCGGCGTATCTGGCACCCGAAAGTTTTGTTTATATTCTGGGCATGAAAAGGGGATAATAACGAATCTGAAGAGTGTGCAGAGATGAGGTCATTGCTATAGTTAAATGAGGAACATGGTGGGATAATTTATCAGGCCAAGGTTTAACTTGGAATTAAAAAAAACCCAAAAAACAAACTTTGAGGCTAATCCTGTAGGTACAAAATGCCTGGTGACCTAGACCAGTGCAAGCAGGCCAATTAAATCCTGCATGGAAGTGCTTCAGTGTCAGACTACTTGCATTTTAAATATCCAGTTCAAATAAACGCAGCTTAAATGAAGGGCCCTACCTGTCATCTCTAGGGCAGGGAGAAAGGCTAAGTTACGATCCTGCTGACACCACTAGTGTACTGGGATTAAAATATGGCTTTTGATTAGTAAACAGATGGATTTGGATCCGCATCACGAGCCCGAATGAATTTGTTGCCAGTTCTTGAAGCGAGTTGTGTTCTTGGAATCAAACTACCAAACAGTAACAGATGTGAGTACATTGAGCTGTCAGGAGCTTAATGAAGTAAAACGGAGATCACTACCCAGTTTTAGAGAAGGGTTAAGGGGATCCCTTCTCGAAAGCTAATTATTTAGGACAGCACACCTGTCGTTAGGCAGCAGAAGATACCAAAAATTAACTCTTGTCTCACATGAATTCTCGCTCTGCCACATGTGATTGAAATGATAGACAGAGTCGTAGCTCAAAATTAATTGAGCTTTCAAATCTGGAAAAAGTGGGGGAAAAAATTTGATCTCGGCTTATTAAAGCTAGTTGAAATCACTAGCACAGCATGCCTTTCATTATTATGAAACATTGCCTTTTAATTCTTGCTATTATAAAGACATTTTGGTACCCAGAACACTGGTAGTTAAATTCAGCACATAAATGGAACCACCCAGAGACATCTGCTGTTGGCGTGGCGAGGCAAAGTACAGGGGAGCACGGCCCCGCAGGGAGGGCCACGGGCAGTGCAGGAAAACCCAGGGGTCTGGGTCTGCTCAGCTCTCTGACGGTGGCAAGGCACTTAGCGGTGACACTGGACAAGTGACACGTCCTTAGTCTGCCTGGTCTGAGCAGGCTGGGAACTCTGATCTGGCAGAAGCTGTCGTGGTGTTTGGATAGCACCCGGCGTAAGTGGACCTTTGTTCAGCAGGAGGTTCTTGGGTGCATGGTGTGACAGCATGGCAGTGAGCAGAGATCAGTTATGTGTGAAATGCCTTTGTCACAGGAGTCTGAATGATGTGTGAGCTCACTGAAGGCAGGAGAAATGGGTATGTGCTGGATGAAAGTCGCCTTTTCGGAGTGCTTCCCATGGAGCAGGGCCTCCCGTAGTCGTGCATGGAAGAAACATGATCTTTTCCAGTTTGATTTTCTGAGGCTGTGCAGGGTGTTGGGCACGAAGCCATCTAGAAAGACATGTAACTACGAAATAATGCCTCTGTGTAAATCAAAATGCTGCTGACAGAAAAGAGAAGTTAAAATTTGTATCTGAAGGAATCTTGCTTCAGTGGAATCCATCAATCTGTATTTCCACGGCGTCTGCGCTGCTCCTGTGGAGGCTGCTGACCATGCCCGTGTCTGCCTGGGGAAGGGAGGACTCTCCACAGTGATGATGCTCTCGGGGGCATGATTCCGTACGGGTTTCTGCATGCGAGAGGTTTTACTCATGCGACTCACACTATTAAAATCAATCACCTACTTCTGGCAAATAGATAGGCTTTAAAACACAGGCACGTAAAGGAGGCAAAATGGATGGCTGGCAGTAGAAGTGTGGGAAGGGGAGAAAAATCTTCATTAGTATCTCTTTCTGCAGCACACAAAGGATGCACATCTCTGACTCCAGGGCTCCTTCACAGAAAAACAGCTTTGTAAGTCTTAGGAAATTGCTGCGTTTTTGCAGATTTGGGTGAATATAGAACTGCCTCCATAGGAGCTTTTTATCATTTAGCGTCCTACTGATGTCTGGTTTTCCTCTCCGCAGGGATCCTGCCCCAAAATGATTGTAAATTACCAGGCAGAAATCTTTGATCACTCTCCAATTATCTCTCTTCCTTTCAACATGTAAAGCTCTCTCTATAAGAGGTAATGCCGGTAACTTAGTACAGAGAGTAACATTTACAGTCTCATGTTGGGAAGTTGGTTTCCTGTTACTTATCCTTGAACAGAACATTTCCTCTGTGGTTCTTCTTTTATAACATTCCTTTCAATGTGGATACAAACCTAGTGTCTGTGCTCGAATGGTGTTAGGGACTTCATAGTCTACTGGTACAAAGACTTAAACCTGCTAGCCAAACATAAATCTTTGGACTTCACAGGTTACTGTGGTGAGAGCTAATACCTTGTCGTAAGCAGAGAGCTTGACATGGAGAGAGGACTCTCACTCCTTACCTTTTTTCTTCCTCTTACCTAACTTTTTTTTTTCTTGGAAGATGTTGGGAAGCAATAAGGTAATCAAGATCTGCTTCAGCTTAGCAAACAAGCACGGACTCAGCCTTAGCAGTGCCCCTGACCTCCAGATCATAGTCCTGTGATTGAAATGAAGGCACCTTGCTTGCCTGGAGCCTATGTTCTCAGATCATATTCCTCCTTCATTTTTGACAACAGGGCAGAGAAAGATTTGAAGCTTGCTTTCCATTTGAATGAAGGGTTCAGCACAATTTTTATATTTTTAAAGATTTAATGATACTTTGCCAGCATCAGTCTCCATTTTTAAGGCTGAGATGTCAGTATGATTTGAGCCCTTACATGTAAGGGACAGAAGACACATGTGAGTTGCCCCTTGAAAGGAGCTGGGGCAGCACATCACTACACGTGGCTGCTGACAGGAGTAGGGTTTATGTTTGTAAATCTTTGACCACCTTAGATCAAAAGTGTTCAGCTGATTCCCGCTACCTCACCAGCGGTAGCTGCCAGGCGGGAGGGCACCTGTGGTTGCACCAGTTTCTGGAGCCTGGGAAGGACCATGAGCTGCCTCTCTCTCCCAGGAAGCCAAAGACGGCATTGCTGCGGGGAAGACATGAGGTGGTGGCATCACGGTGGCACATGGGGACGAGTTCTGCAGGGAGGGCACGGAGCTGGGGCATGGCAATAGCTGCTGTGTGAGCGGGGAAGGGGGAATGGGAACTGGCAAACGTCCAGGCTGGGGAAAAAGCAGCACCAGAGCTGCCGCTGCTACGTCAGGCTTTGGTTCATGCTGCAGTTATGTCACCAGACTTCCCGTCATTTGAAAATTATTTCACAGGACAGTATAGACTGGAAGAAATGTGTTCTTCAACATTGACATTCTACACTTTGAAACAAGTTCCCTGGATAAACTATAGTTGACTTTTAGCATATTCTCAAGTTCTCATCCCATTTTAGGTTTAGGACTGACATTTTTTTAACTCTACGTTATCTTTCTTATCCCTTCCCAGAGGGAAGTGTCCCACATACCAAATCCAGCAGAGTGGCAGCCACAGAATTAGGCTCTCGCTTCCCCTGTGAAAACATTGCAAAGTTTCTTCTGAATTTTGTTCTACTTCTGTTAAACCTACACAGTGATCTTTACCTATGAAATGTTTTACCGACTCTCGCACTCCCAAAGCAGCTACCTAAAAAACCCCAGCGATTAGCTGTTCATATTACAGCAACTATTAAATAGATGGGGGCATTAGTGTGGGTACCACTGAACAGGCAGATCTTGTCATAGACAGCAAGGGGTCACACCGATCTCATTATAAGAACATTGCTTTGGTTTACACCCTTAGCAAGGATCGAAGCCCTGTAACCAGCAATTTACGCATCTCTCGCGGTAGGAGGGCTCTGTGTCACTGCAGACTACTATTTCTAATGAATAAAACAGTTCCGTTAGTTCTTTGTTCTTCTTTCACTCATTATTTTGCAGTGCAAAGAAAACTTTTCCTGCTAGAGTGTTCTGAAGTAAATGTGTCGTAGGAAGATGGTTTTTATGGATATTTCTTCATTCACAATCGGCAGATGAATACATTAAGCTGTCGTTACCTGGAGGGATTTAGAAATCATATTAAACCCAACAGCCACGTCACTGCTCAGATGACATGGATCACTTACAGATTAAGATGCTCCCCTCCTCCCCCAGCCCAAAAAGACCTTTCAGAAGCAGAGGTGTTACCACCCACCACCTGTCTCTCCAGCTGTCAGGAGCCTGAGTCAGTTCATTAAAAATATGGGGCTTTTTAAATATGCGCCTGATCATATGTTTTCTGGAGACTGAAAAATACCCACTCAGTGCTTTGGTGGGTGGGTGACACACCCTGCTCTGGAGGAGCTCCATCAGTCTGATCACTTCCTTAGGACTGGCGCTGGGTCAGCTCTCTGACGTCTCAGAGCTGGGTTCCCACGAGCTCTGGGAACGCGTCGGGGGATCAGATCCGGTGGGCAAAAGCCATGCGCCGGGTTTCATACCGGTCTGGGCTGTACACTGGTCTGTGCCCATATGCAGCTTCAAATGTCTCTTCTGTTTGGCTGGGTGGTTTTTATCTTTGAAGGGAGTCACAAAAATTACAGGTAAAAATAGGGAGAGAGTGGATTTTCTTACCTTTGACAGATTGTTTTTAGTTATAGTCCAGTGAAAGCCCACGGAATACATGGCAGGCCATTTGTCCTCTATGCAACCTGCAAGAAAAGAAGCAAGAAAAGAAGTAAAGCAACTTTAATGTAAAGCAACTTTTAAATGTGTGCACATTTAAAAGTGAAAAGCAACAATAACATCCACTAAGGGTATAAAATAAACCAGAGGGTAGTTCAGCAGTGACCATTTCTACTGAACTTCTACAAGTGGTTGCAGAGACACTTGTGCATATTCCAGGTGACAGCCCGGGGTCGGAGAACACCTCCTCTCCTCCGCCAGGTCCATCCACCGGCTGTGTCACTGTTAGTTCCAGTGCTGGCTACTGGGGTTGCCTCGAGGGAGACCGCGTGCGGGGAGCAGGGAGCAGCAGCTCGGGCATACAGCTGCGTTCGTACGGTCGGGTAACCCCTTCCCCCGGCGCTCCGCAGAGCCCGATGCGCGTCCCCACCCGCTGAGAGCTCTTTTACAGGTGAGAAATGTACAGTACAGGGGGAAAGAGTTTATTTAAAGCAAAGGTGGCTGGAATAGCCCAGCCCACACATTTCATTTCAAACCCCTTACTCCTCCTCTTCCTCCTGTCCTGC
>JAAGNO010021823.1:9739-25340 GCA_033439905.1 Ceryle rudis
TTTGGTAGGGTTGTTTCAAAAGGAATGGAGGTGTTTCTAAAAGAGGAATATCTCTGTAGATCACAGTAAAAACCCATGGAGAATAAGGAGCTATTAGCTTCTCCGGGTTTGATTTGGTTTTGTTTATTTCCTCCCCCTCCTCTGTTTCACTTGGTGTTGACAGTCTATTAAAGTTGAAAGTATAAAAGACATATGTTTGGATAAAAAAAAATTATCAATGTCTTCTATTCCAAAGAGCAAGTCAGTTAAATTAAAGAATGCAAATGAGCTCATCTGCAGGATGCAAGCAAGAAATTATCAAGACACAGAAAAAATAAGAATAAGGTACATCTGAATGTAGGATGGGGACATATGAAAGCACAGCTTTTCTGGGTCTAATTTTCTTATTACTGGCAAAAAAAAAAAAAAAGTAGAAGACTTCAGGTAAAGGCTTGAATGCTTCCTATATATCAAACTGAGGGAGGCAGGGGACAGGAGAGATAAAGATGAAAAGTAGCAATTCCAATCTTTAAAAGTTGCTGTAGGAGATCTGCTCCGAAATCAGCCTGGCACTTTTGAAATACAAGTATTATCAGAGCCAGTCAGCGTTGCAGGGCTTTAAACACTGTTTAAAGTTTTAAATGAACAATTGCAAAGATGGAAGAGAAGGCATAATGCATAATTTATTTTAAAATTGAGATGTATCCAATATAATAACGGGTAACTTTGTCTTTCTGCTAAAGGAGCTTGGTCTTGCTTGCATTTGTTTTGAGCAACATGAAATGCTAGAAAGGAAAGACATTAAAAGTAAAAATATAAATAGATGCACTTTATTGCACAGTTTGTGAATGGAAAGGTTGCCATTATATCCTCAGAGAATTCAGAACACTTACAACAAAATTATAAATAAAAGCATGAAAAAAAATCACCTCGTTTCATAGTCAAGGAACGGCAAGAACCATTATCTGCTTACTAATCTTCTAACTTCTAGATTTACAGCAGGTATTTAGCATGCCCTGTCTCAGTAAAATACTAGGCCTATAAAGACTGACAAAACAAATCTTCTCCAACTGGTCTAAGAGAAATCTGGATTTATATGTGGAGGCACCTGTGTGTCATATAGCACGCACAAATGGAAAATTCCAACAAGCACTCATACATCATTCTTAAACCCCACAGACGAGCACATTCCAAAGCCAAGTGAAACTTCTGGTGTAGACTACGTTCTGTGATGATGCTTATGAATGAAGATTGAGCTCTCGAATCCAGCTGTTTTCTATACAACAGCTGAAATTGCATATGCAGAGTATGTGCTCTGGAAGGGCAGTAGCTGCTATCTGATGGCATGTGCAGTCACTACACACACAAACGACTTGATTACCTTTGTAGCACTACAAAGATCATTAGGAACAGCTACATTACATTTTCACCTTAAGTGATTTAACTCCAACTTTACAAAAAATGTATCTCCTGCTGTGACAAAACAGCTATAATGAACCGATTATTTCAAAAATATTGTATCAGCAGCAAATTCTACCCTTGAGTTTTTTGCAAATAATAAAGGGCTGTTTTGAGTCTCTCTTTCACAATAAATCTTTATGGCCAAGTATGAAAAATTTATGAGGGTTCTTCATGGACTATATGAAATATGAAAAGACAAAAAGAATTGGAGGTGATCTATCAAATTTTATTTTTGCAGCTATCTTCATAAAGCACACAGGAAACTGCTCTGAAAAAATGATGTGAGCTGAGAAGAAAAGGACATTTTTCCATATTTCCATAACAAAAATTGTGTATCACTGAGTAAAGCTAATCTTAACTTAAACTCAATAATGATCTCATTGCATAATATATTTCAGTCATGTCTCCAGTTTACCAGTCCATGTATTTAACACATTTGCTTTTAGAAACAAGTACAAATAATTGAATTTTTCACCATCTTAGGGACAGATCTTCAGCTTTAAGAGTCAAAATATTATCCTTCATTCTTACCGTTGTTAGAAATGTAAAGATGGCCATTACAGAAACAGTAGTCAAAGACTGCCTCTGGTTTTCCTTTACCCTATACAGTTGGGAACAGTCAGTCCATAAAGAGTTCTGCTGATGCTTCTTTTTCATTCTTAGCTAATTAATGCCTGCTCGATTTTACTAACAGTCTATTTTTGAAAGCTACAGAGGATCACTTGGCTCGTTACGAAATTAAAGCCCTTCACTTGATTACTCTTCTGAGTGCAGCGGTGATGGCCCAGACTTGTGTAGCATTACCAATGCTAATTGCTACAGCAGCAGACCAGGCGTTTCTGAATCTACCCAGATCCCAAGACTGTCTCCGAGAGTGATGGCATGGCCACACTGTCTAATCACTGGCAGAAATTACAGAGATGCTCTCTCTCCAATAACTGATTTATTCTGTCCCAAACATAAGTAATTTTCAAGTAACTGATACTACAAAAGCATGTGCTACCTCCAAGATCTAAGCTGACTTTGAGCTGTCAAACCACTGCAACAATAGGGAGTGCTGTTTAAATGTGAAATTCCTAATTAAAAAGTGTAATGATCTGTTTAGCAAATGAAAACTTGGTAAACGTGGTCCAAATGGGCAATGCTTGTATAAATACCCAACACCAACTAAGAAAATCATCATGCTCCTTCTCCTTCCACCTTTACTCCATTCACCTTCCTTTTCCTCCACCCTTGCCTGAGGGCAGACAAAGTTCCCCAAAATTAGCAAAAAATAAAGACTGGAGTGGGAGAAACATCCACTAACCACCACTCCAATAGTCCATCACGGGTTATATGACGTGTCTTCCTACGCCTCAGGAAGCTGTGAGACTAAGCTACAATAAAGCAAAGATTTGCTGCTACCAACACTTCAAAAGCCTTTTAGGCTAAGGCTGCTGCAGGCCATGAGCACTGCTTGGTTATGAGTCTTAGCCAGGGAAATTTAATGGGGACTCAAGGATTCTACTGTGCATTGTGGAAGTTATTTAAAAGGCTTTCAAATCTGCATCCAGCTTGTCACCTGAAGAAATACATAAATTGGTCTTCTTTACATTTTATACATGAAAAGCATTATTTTGTATGCATAAATTTTAAGCTCCTGATCTGTCATTATATTTTAGATCTCCTACTGACAAATTTTGCCAGTGTCACAGGGAACAGCTGCTCCCACCCAAAGCAGTCTCATAAATATTTCAATGCCCTCTCGGTTTGCAGAAGGCTGGGTGATGCAATGTACCCATTGGGAAGCATCACTGCGCCATGACCCACAACACACACGTCGCTTTGCCCATGATTTTCTCTGGATGAGCCCTCAGCACAAGGCAGATTTGGAATCAAGCAAGACTATTCCAGACAGTAGTCGGTAATTTGCTCTGGCACAGCCAGTGCATGGCCATCACTGATGCTGTTTGGACTGGGAGGGCTCCACTGCGTGCTGGGGGGGGCAGGGGCAGGCCCTGCTCAGAGCTTTCTCCCCTGCAACACAGCACCTGGCAAATACTGTGCACATAACAGGCACGCATGATTAGAAATAAAGTCCAGTGCTTCCCAGATACTGGATGCTGATGCTTTATGATGCACAAAGTCTGGGTTTACTGGGTTTCTCACCTGTATAAATCTTTGACCCTATGCCCTTCACTACCTACAGCTCCCCAGATAGCATGTCTGCATCAAAGCATCCTGAATGGTAGCAGAAATTTTACTTAACTGCTTCATGTGCAAAATACATCACCACCTTTACAGCACCCACCCTGCCTCTTCATCACAGCAGGCACACCATTAATTCTCTTTTGATTCCTGTTTCGATTTTGCTGTAGCAATGTCTGAATAATGTCTTGAGACCTTTTTGAAGCACAGGGTTGGAAGCAGTGAAAGGAGGGTCAGCAAGTCCTGCAAGAGGGGAAAAGGACCCTGAGTAGGACATCAGCTTTAAGCCCTGGGATTCTTCTAATCAGTGTGAATGGTAATTAGGTTACTAGGTCACTGAATGCAGTTTTCATTAATGGCTCATGTTTAATTTGAATTGCTTTTCCCTATAGGTATGGATTAATGCTTAAGTATCTCAAGAGAAGCAAGGCATTAGAAAGAGGCAATATCTTTTATTAGGCCAACCAATATACTTAAAAACACAGACATTTTTAGGCGGGCTAACCTCTTGTCTCATTATTATTCCTTTTTTTCAGCACGTATTTTTTCAGCTTTATTTATTTAAGCCAGGGCTATTGATCTCTGGTTTAGTCGAGTTTTAGTGTGTCCTTCCAATTCCTGACTAAAAGCTTCAATTATTTCCAGTAAAACTGGCAAGCTTTAATTTCTTTTATTATAAGAGTATAATGATACCATCATAAAATAAAATTTGATTTTACTATCCCCAATACACTTATATATCTGTAATCTCTCCACCATCTCTGATCTTTCTTACTAATGCTTCAGTAATTAAATTGAGAAGCATGGACAATAAGGGATATCTTTGTCCCATTGCTTGGCATGGTGAAGTTTTCTTGCCTTTTCCAGCTAGATAAATGTCAGATTTTTTTCTTTTTTTTTTTTTTTTTTAATAGATCACAAGACATTTTGGGAAGTGCTCCCCTTCAATATTATGATCAGAAAGTCTTTTTACTCACTTGGAAAGCTCCTCCTGAAAGTGGAAGGCTGTACTATTGGCAGTGGTCTCTTCAGCAGATCATGCAGTGCAAAAAGATGTGAAAACTGATCTGGAGAGAAACACAGCTGGTGCCAAGGCCCCTATGCCCACATGACATGTTTTTCATATTGGATCTAGTACGGCCACATGAATATTGAAGAAGTGCTTTCTGATTTCCGCATTAAATTTATTCTAAGTAAGTCTTTGGAGAGTTTCAGAGAATATGGTAAAATACCTCAAATGAGGGTGCAAGGACCTTTTTAAATGTACCTCATGCCTTTTTACACCTCTCATATCCTGAGTCAGCCTCGGCACCAGCTGGTCCAAGAGGTGCACGGTGCATGTTTAACCCCAGACAGCACCGAGGTACCATGTAGTCACCTGTCATGTTGCAGAGGTGTGACTTCAGTAACGTGGGAATAAAAATTACTATCCAATGGTGCTTATTCTTTCATTTGGTATCCAAAGGTAAGCATTGTATCATGTTTATCTGTTACTCAAAAGAAACTATTCTACCTTAATCCTCCTATATTCCCATACTATTTATTAGCTACTATGAATGCCTCTTTGCTGCAGGAATGGAGAATATACATAGATGAAATGAGCCATCCTTTACAGTTGAGCAAGCATCATAAAACATAACCATCACCAGCATCTCATTTTTAAAAAACAGTTTTACATGTGATTGATTGGGTGGCCTTAGGATCCTAGAAGAACAGATTATTGCCACGGCACCTTTCTGGAAATCCCTAGTCCAAAAATAATATAACGTTAAAAATAAAAGATGCTTTACCTTTAAGAAATACTTGCAAAAAATGCAATTCTCTGGAAACTGCAAAAACTCAAGTGAGACAGACTTAGTAAAATAAATTCTATAACAATTCAGTTGATGGAAAAGTCCTCCTTCTACTGCAATGGTCTGCCTTTGTTATTTTAGACCCTACAAGAAACGTACACAAGAGGACAGCAACACAGGAGACTGTGCTATGGCCAAGGACACAATGTTGAGTTAACTGACAAAACCTAGTGCCAAGAAGCCATGCTTCAGGTGTCAACTGTGTGTTAGATAAGTAGGGCTTTTTTTTTTTTTTTTTACTAGATGAACAAATATACATCTCAGCTGCTTGATGAGCCGTTGGGCAAGACTGCTAATCTAATGACAGAGGATGTATTTTAAACTCCTGGTCATTCATCACAAGAGACAGCTCTAGACTTCACAAGCCTGCTGTTGTAGCCAGTGTCTGGTCCAGAGAAGTGTTGCATTAATACCAAACCCATGGCCAGGTTTGCCCTCCGAGAGAGGCAGCTCTGCCAGCAAACCTGGCATCAGACCCCCCCAGCTACTTGTCCTCCCATCACTGCCATGACTCACTGACACCTCCTCGGGTCTGTGATAAAGCAGCTTTGGGTCAGGGCTGTAAATCACACCACCAAGCTGAAGTGCCCAAAACACAGTATTATTTTAACCCAGATCAGTTTACCGAGCCTCGTGAGAGCATGGCTTCACCAACAGTGGTCACTGCATAACGAGGGCACCAGCAAGCCCCAGGGGCTGACAACTCCTTGACCTTGGTTAGCTACCAGAAGCAGCAAGTCATCAAAATTCACATTTCTGAGGCAGGCACGGCAGTTCTCTTTCTTCAGACATATTAGGCAGCCCTAAAGGCAACTATCCTGCCATATCAGTGGTTCCCTTGGCTTTTGGTGCCACTTTCAGCTGAAATAAGCACATACACCAGGGGTATGAAAACACAAATGCTTCCAGCCACACTGGGGCAAGATACTGAGAAGATGACTTCACTAGTACCGTTGTCAGTTGTCAGATTTAATTTATGATTTTGATTACAAAGCTTGCAATACTGCCTACTTCTACATATATGGACATTGGGCAATTATAGGAGATGGGCACCTTGCACAGATGAAGAGGACTTGCAGAAGCATGCAGCTCAGAAGGGGTCAGATTGGTATATAGGATTCTCCCTTAAAAAGAAGTAAGACAGCCTTTGGAGAAATTCAGTGAGCCCTGTTACCTTCGTCAGCTGCTGCTCAGAGGGAAAGCCCAAGCCAAACACCGTATTTGCTCTGCTGTCCGCCCACTGGCCGAACTTCTGCGATGTTTTAGTGAAGGTCATGTTAGGTGTGATTGTGCTGTTTATGATCACCTGTTTCAAAACAGATCAAAAAAGAATTAAAAAGTAGAAGCCACACTGGAAATGCCTACCCTAGCAACAATATCATCCAAAGCAATTAGCATTCTAAACGAGGAAATTGCTGTATTCAGAAGATTTTTACCCAAATCAAAACAGTTTCTATCTTGTCTTACTTCATGCATGAATTTTTATGTTTTGTCTTCTTTTTCCAAAGGACTACCACAGCCCTGCAATTAAACATGGCTGCAGGAATGTCACTGAACTCAAGGCAACAGCAGGGACAGGAGCTATAAGATTACCTTGGCAGAAATGCAGATGTAAAATCTTCTTCTGTCAGCATTACAAAGGCACATGGCTACTCCCACCATCCCACCAGGCACCCAGGATGGCCCAAGGCCTTCAAGCAGGGTGTCCACCAGCAACAGCTGCCCTCAGACTGGGAGGGCAAAGAGATATTTCTGCATTTCTCCATTTGGCCTCAGGCCTCCACAAGCAGGATGCCAGACACACATCAGACAAACAAAACCAACAAAAAACCCAAACAAGCCAACCAAAAAAAACCCCAAACCACAAAACAACAAAACCAACAAACCCCACAACAAAAACAAAACAACAAAATACAAGACAAGGAGAAACTGATAGCTTAACAGTGAGTTTAACTTGGGAGGGTAGTGAAGTGTGTCACCACCAACACACACACAGCATCAAATGTGGGCCTCAAGACAAATATTCTGTCACTTTACACAAGTTAACTAATATCTGCTTCACCAGCAGCAACCTTGAAAGCAACAGTGGCTCTTGTAATTAAAGAAATAGCCAACAAGAGGAAGGCTGTAGGGATGAGGTCTCTAAGGAACTTAGTGGAACAAGCATAAAATGTAATCTTGCAAAAAGGCATGAAATGTATGTCAGTTCATTATCAAAAAATCTTAACTTTATTTTTAAGATACATCATTATATGAGTCTAGAGACTCCTTCCCCTGGAAATTAATTCATGCTCAATGTTCTTTCTGCTAACAAAATCAGAGCTTTCTTTAGCAATGTGTACCATCATTTCCAATATGCAAATTGTGCAGTAATTAAGCCAAATCTGTGGGACAGTTTAATTAACATGATCAGGAAGTATCCTGGCAACATCATTTACTATGTATTCCAAGCAGTTTTCCTCCTAAGCTATCATTTACATTTAGCAAAAAGTGTGAATTAAATTTACCAGATAAAGTTCTTTACTTGTTTCTATCCCCTCCCAAACCTCTGATTCTGTGCTGATGCTTTTTTGTGCTTTCTTAGAAATTGCTCAACTTCAGCAGTTCCCTCTTTTTACATCATCACTTTCAAATAAACATACAATTTGCCACCATTTCCTACCCCTTAAAGTTTCACCAAAAGGATCAAACCAGGAAGGCCATGTGGCTGGTAGCCCTGAAACTGTTTGTGGTTTTGGTTTTTTTTTTTTTTTGGGGGGGGTGGTTTTGTTTGTTTGTTTGTTTGTTTGTTTTTTTGTGGAGGAATAAAGAGGGCAAGAAAGGGGAGAGGTGACTCTGCAAACGGTGCTGGCCAACACACACCATACAGAAATCAGCTTTCAGGGCCAAACATCTTTTTGAACGGCTGGTTGACAGGCAGAAGTAAGTATAAGCAAATCTGCCCAGATGTGCTCTCCTCTGGCTGAGTCACACAACAGAAATGCAGCCAATATTAAATCTAAGTGGGACTTCAAAGATTTAAATTAAAAGAAAAGTAAAGATTTTATGTAGGGTTTTGACGATGCAAAGAGAATACAATGATATGAGTACTGCATGACACAGAGTCACAGAAACAGGAGGAAAAGCTGCCACTAACTCAGAAAAATCAGGATGCTTTCTGAAAACTTCAAGGAAAATGCTATATGTATATATACTTCTTCAAAAATCTTATATCAGACAGATCAACTACTTCCAAATATTTAGCTTCTAAAGTTACAGAACTTATTATAGAAGCTATGAAATATCCACAAATTTCAAGTAATAGAAAGTATTTTTTCAGTCCTACTATGCCTATCAAATTAGATATCTGTGGGGAAAAACTAATAAAATGACCTGGTTTATTGAAAGGCGAAAGCTCCACTCACTGGAAGCAGACTGAGAAGAATAAAATCCTTCCATACCTCTTACAATAAACATTGAGTAAAAAGAACTATATTTTAAAAACCACACCACAGGTATCTTTTAGACCAGTCTGATATTATTAAAGATGTGATAAAAGGAATAATGAAGCCTGCAAATTATACACAGAGGAATAGTTTATTGAGAGATAAAATGCACTATATTAGCTTAGCACCTTAGAGGTTAAATTTTTTCTATAACCCGTGCAGAATTCAAGAAAAGGTTGTGGTGATCACACACCTTCAAGAAAATGACAGTTCATCTGTTAAATTTATAATAACCTACAATTAGTGAAACTGCCTGAAAGACAGGTCTACCATTTTTTTTTTTTCCTTAAATCCTCCTCTGTCAGTCAGGTACTTCAGAAATGCTGCATTCCTACAGAGAAGTGAAAGCCTAAGTAGAAGCTTAAGAGATTAAATCATAGCTCACAGAAACAGTTCAGAGGAGCTGGATGCTCTGGGTCCATGGCACTTAATCCACTCAGTCTTCCTCCCCATCCTCACCCCATCACAGTCACAGGAAGATGACACAACATTAAACTGCACGTACATCAGCCGGTACATTCACTTCTCATGTAAATCTGGTCATCATTTCAGAGCAAACACTACAATGGCCAGGGAACAATCAGAGTGATTGTGTTTAGGAGAAAGAAGGGGTGTTATTATTGATAAGAACAATGAAAAGCAATGCTTGCAAGCTACTCTTGCCAGGTAACCCACCCTATCCCTCCTCCCAAAGCTGGCTCACTCTTGGCTACGAGACCAGAGAGAGAGTACTCCTCACCACTCCTTCATGTCCCCAGCAGAAGGTCTTCAGCCAGCGCAGAAGGTAGGGGAAGCATTTGTGGCATCACAATGGGAAAGTTCAACCAAACCGTGAAAAAATTCATTTTTCATGAAAGGATGAGCCAAAATTTCAGATTTTCAAAGAAAGAAGGAGCTGAGAGGAAGGGCACAGAAGGGAAATGGCACCATTTGAAAGCTGTGATGGGCAGGATGAGCCTGCAGGCTCTTTCCCACTGCTACCTGCAACCCAGTATTATAATTCTATAAGAAAAAGGTCACTCATCAATTCAAACAGAATTTTACAAAATAACATCGCATTTGGTTCTCATTCACATAATACACACATGGCCCAATTCCGGCTGCATTAGAAAATGGAATAAACTTGTGGACTTTCATCCAGGATAATAGATTCAAAAGACAAACTACTCTCTAATCAAATGCAATCAATCTGTGAAGTGGTTAAAGAGTTCTCCCTAAAGACAAAGGCAAAGAGGAGCATAATATAATAAGCACCTTACAGAATAATAAACTCATTCATCATACTGAGCTGTCTACATGCGGTTAAAAAAAAAAAGTCTGCCTTTGCTCTCATCTACATGCAACTGTATCAGATGGCAAACATTCCTGATACATCCGCATAAGCCAAACAAAATCTCATACTAATTTCACTTCCTTTGGGAGAAAAACAATCCTGACAGATCCAAATTTTTATCTGAAGATGACACAGAAGAATGTTCACAGTATAAGGTAGCTCTACATCAACCAGAAATGACTCCAGACATTTAGAAACACATCAAGTATATTCATCAGATAAAAGTGAATGCAAATAAGCTGGTGTAGAGCAGAACGTTCATAGGCTGCAACACACCCATCCTGCTGCCTTCCCATGGAGACGAACTGCCAAATAAATCAAGCAGGGAAAGGTCACAAGACAACCTGTGTGCGTAGAAGGAAAAAAAAAATTACTGGCGGCTCATGACACTTGTAATGTATGAGCGGTGTCCATATATACAGTTGCCATTTCCTTTAGGGAACGCTTCAAGTAGAAGTGTTCCACTTCCATGCTCTCTGTATCACAACAGTGCACTAAAGGGGAAAAGCCAATGCGGTTCCCAAAAATACATTTTCCCAAGTCACTGTTTCATTACCATAAGGTGAACGTGCGTGTCAGCTGGCTGGAGTACAGCAGGAGCAGAGCTGGAGCAGCACCATGGGGATTGCCAGCTTGGCTCCCAGTGTACACTCTGGTCACATCAGCCCCAGCTTGCCAGATTCGCAACAGGGAAAAGCAGAGATGAGTGAGGGTGAGCTCAGCTCCAAGGGGAGAAGAGCAGCAATCACAGTGGGCTTTTGGCAGAGCCTCTGGCACAGCCCCGAGGAGAAGGACCAATGTGGAGGCAGGAATCAGCCAGGACACTTCCTCTGGTGAGTCACCCACCAAAGGGGATGATAAACCAATTCAGCCAGCTCTCTCACAAGCTTCTCTACCTGGGAAAACATTACAATAACAGCTATGAAATAGCTAATGAATATATTAGCAAATACACTTTGGAATTGCATCAAATTAAATCAGAAAATGTCCCCTTATTCTGGGACAGGAGTGCCAGATTAGGAATTATTCCGGAATTTCCCCTTTACATTCACATCACCTGTTACTCTGAAGTAACCTCATCTCCAGAAAAGCCCAAAGGCTCAAGACCATGGGATCTACTCATTAAGAAATTGTGAAATTAAAACCTCCCTATTTCATTTTCACACCTCTGAATATGTGCTTTCCAGTTTGCAACCCTTGTGAAATTTAATTTCCCCAACCCACCAGGCTGCTAATCTTCAGTGAAGATATATCCCAGTTTAAAAGCGGAACTGAAGAAGGAAAGAAGCTGCTAATCCTCTGGCCACAGCTATCACAGGCTCAGCAGGTTCTTCCAGCTCATCAAGTCAACATGAATCAGAAGGGCTTGTGACACTGGATATGAAGATGTGAAGACAGGGATGGATTTGCAGAGAAATTCTCCCTCTATCCTAAATGTTCAGCAATTCCCTTATGTAATTAACCCACCTCCATTTCCATAATTTGCACTATCCTTTTCTATCTACCACCCTTCCTACCTGTGCTGGGAGCTTCTAGACTTAGACATAACATCTTTTCACCAGTATGTCACTGGTAGTAAACTATTCATCTAATTTATAAGCCTATGAAGACAGCACACACACATTGTTAATCAAGCCAGTGCTATTAAACAGAAGAGAAGAAAAAGTCCCTTGCTGAGGCTACCTAACAGTAAAGCAGAAGCAGCACAAAGAAGTGCTCACAGCAGTGTAAGAATTTGGGAATGAAAGAAAGAACAGCCAAAACAATGAACATGTAATCCTGGAGGATTCATCATAGTAGTTTTACAAATCAAGAGCAGCTGACGTAATCAAATCTTTCTCCCCACCCTTCCTGCTAAGTCTTTGTAGAAGGTCCTTTAAACAAACAAACCACACCCCCCCCAACAACCAAACAACCCCCCCAAATAAACAAACAACCCAAGCAAACAACTGAAATTAGCAACAGTACTTTTTCTATGTTTGCTTTATCTGCTGCACTTGACATGTACATGATGCTTTTACCTGGGACAGGCTGCAGGTATGGATTAACTAGATTGGGAGCACTGTAAACTATGATAATGAGAGCACTGGGTTTCTCCATTCTGTTGTTCTTCCTGCTTCACTCCATCGTTCGTGCATGACAATAGCAGCAAAGCACAGGGTAGGTAGGCAACAGTTGGCAGTACATCTTCTACCAGGCTCTTGCTCTGGTTGCCCACCATTTCATCCCTACCGTGCTAGCAAGCCCTGCCAGCCACTGCTTTTCAAGAGTTTCTGTTCTACATGGTTAACTAGAACAGTAGTTATTTCACCCATCAATGGCCTCCAAATCTTGCACAGCTATATTGTGTATTTCTGTGGGAGGCAGAAGCAGAAGGGGAATGGCAGTGATTCAGCCACACTCTGCAAAGAGGAAGATGTCAGGATGCCCTGCAAACCACAGAGGACTTGCTACAGTCTGAAGCATTTGCTTCCCAACCTGAGCTCCCTCTGTAAAGCGGGCCTTTTAGAGATAATGTATCTCACATGCTGCTCCTTGCTTTATGGGGAAAAGGGACATTTCTATGGTTGCACAAAGCCTTTTTTGAAATCTTGCATCACCTTCTGTCTCCTGGATAATTCAACAAATGATGAGGTTAATTTTTAACTCCAAAAGACAGCAAATCAAACAAAACCCATACAGTTCTCATCCTCCCTCATGAAAAGAGATGTAAAAATAGCTCCCCCCTCAAATAAAAAGACTAATAACTGTTTTTCCTCTGGTAAAATATCTCTGTTGTAAAGACCTCACTGAGAACCTTGTCTAAACGCAACAAAAATGGGTTTGTGATTATGTGAATTCTATTAAGTAAATCTCCTGCTACACCTACTCCATTGCACTCCTTTTCTTCCCAAAGTAATTAACATCTCTGTAGAGTTGGCTTCCCACCTCCTCCACCCAGTCTAAATCTCTAAAATCTCCTATTTTTGCTTTGACATCTGACTAGATTTTTTTTTTTTTTTTTTTTTTCCTTTTAGGCACAGCACACACATCCACCCACCCACACGATTCAAAGCACCAGCAGCTGTTTCGTAAAGAAAATCTACAGCAAGGATTTTCAAACCCTCTAACTCTGGAACAAATCGTTACCCAGGAATATCATGCAACATTTTACAAAATATATAAACCAAAATGCTTGTGTGTTATCTTCACATAAGAAATAAGGTTTCTAACTTGTCAGAGACAGAGAAGAATACAGTAGAGACTCTTTACTTTTTCCTAGTAACTAAAACCGAGGTGAGGGAGAAGGTGGCATTAGCTACTATTACAAAAACCAACCCCATACTTACAGCACATTCATGCTTTAGAGGATTTAATAAAAGCATATAATCTTTGTGTAGAGTATAACCACATCCCTATATGAATCACTTCAGCACTGATATTCCACATCATTCAAGCTGTATGCCAACAGCTTCACTTAAGCCTGAAGGTCCCTTTGCAGAGGTCAGAAATGGCATGGCTACATGGCATGGTTAAAGACTCCTCTACTCTTCAACAACCTACTCACATTATTAGGAGATTACAGGATCTACCTGGCATCTTCAAAAGCACCTCCAAGTGGTCACTGTTAGATAATAGTCAAGGGCATCCAGATCCAGCAACTTAGGAGTAATACACTAACATATCTGGAGATAAGAGGTATTTATTTATGTGTCCTTAGAAATGTCCCATCCTTTTTTTTTGCTGTTAGAAAATAAAGCTAGGTGGTGGTTAGCTCAGGCTCATGTGATCATCTTGTTCACTTCTCAGGGACAATCAGCCTTGGATTTCAGCTAATATTTAATGGTTGGCAGTAATTTATACTACTCCTCATTTTCTATCTAACCGTGCTATTGGATGCAACTTTGCAATGCAGAATCAAGAAAGAAGTGACGTTTGGGGCTTTGTTTAGGTTTTTTTTGTGGATTTTGTTTTGTTTTTAAATAGGAAAATGTTGCCTTGAATGATGTTTAAAGTTCAAATTGTAAGAATACACAATGCAGTGTAGTTTATTTATAAACTCCATCTGGCACATCTTGATTAGCGTGTCTGATACATTAACTCTCTGAATAGGGATTTCCAAGTATTAGATACCTCTGGCACTACAGTGGGGAGGGGAGAAGCGAACAAATAATTTATATAGCTGTTTCAGTGGACAAACAGTCCTTAGTTTCATAAAGTACAGTTTATAGGAATTATTCTTTATTCTTTCAGTTGCTGAATTTCAAGAGACAGGGAGTAACTATCCCAGATTAGGAAACCAACAGTTAACCAGTGCTATTTATTGCAGTTCTTGATGGAAGTCTCTAATAACCTGCAAGGAGGCTGTGGAAACCTCGAGAGGCTGAGCCTGTGCTCTCTACAATGTTGTGTCCATGTTGACAATATGACTAAAATTTTTTTTTTTCTCTCAATTTTCACCTAACTACAGTCATGGATTATTTTCACCGAAAATTTGTTCGCAATTCTTCAAAAGCTTTGCTAAATTCAAGGACTGTAATCTAAACTAGGTACCCTTTGCTTGAGTCCAGGTTTCTGTACAGTAACTTCACAAGGCTTAATTAACCTCTCTGGCACATTCTGATACTTGAGCTTGGCGATCAGAAAGAAGTTATGTGCTGAAACGCTATTTTATAAAGATTTTCCGAGAAATTTTATGGAGGGGTTTCAAAAAGGATAAAATCTAACTAGAACAATTTTTTCCTACTTGCTGGTGAGCAGTGCAGCGAGAAATCCTCTAGCATGGATTTCCATAGTTTCTTTAAAGATTATAATAAAAATAAGAGTAACAAACTGTGTTTCTGAAAAGGTTTTTACAATCTCCTGGATTCAATCGTGTGTGGTCTTTCCAGAGCCACTGGCACACACATGCATTGTACATACAAGCAGAAAAATGAGCCAGATAGGATCGAACAGTGGCAGATGTGCTTCTGTTCTTCTGTCAAGGATACAGCTGTTGCCAGCACTTTATCATCTTTTCTCCTAAGCTTACTAACTGGCTTCTGAAGGATTTACTTCCAAAAATAATTCAGACAATGAAGAGAGGATTTTTCACATTTCAAAGTTAATAACTTGGGCAGAGATTATGACAGAAACATTTCAGTGACATGAGTTCTACAGCTCTAGACTTTTTTTTTTTTTTTTTTTTTAACCAAAAAAAAAAAGATCATTTATTTCTTCCCCATCATTTCTCTTGCTACACCGCCTCAAAAAAAAAAAATGACGGCGTATTTTTTTTTCCATTAACTATGTCCATTTTTGTGGAAATGAAAACATGGAGAAAA
>JAAGNO010021823.1:28032-42828 GCA_033439905.1 Ceryle rudis
AGAAGAGGAAGAGGAGAAGAGGAAGAGGAGAAGAGGAAGAGGAGAAGAGGAAGAGGAGAAGAGGAAGAGGAGAAGAGGAAGAGGAGAAGAGACAAAACATTGATCTCATTCATCTCAGCCAGCAGTGAAAATGGCTTTGAGAAGCTGGAAGAAAAAATATTTTCTGCTAATTTAATCAGTTTTTACCAGCAGGTGCTCTCTGGAAATCAGTCCTGCCAGTACTGCAGTCAGCAAAATAATCTTCGGGGCGAGAAGCAGGGTGTCTCAGCATTTCAGCAGGCACAGGGCAGCCAGCTCTGACCCAAGCAGCACCGTGCTCCTCAGGGATGCACACAGCATTCCTGACAAGCAATGGCCATAAATAAAACTAGGGCAGGCAAAACTGGAAATAAAAGAATTTCCATCCCTTTGACAACACACATATACATGCTCACCCACACCTTTCAAAATCGCAGCATTTAATTCAGGATTTCTCTGTGCACGTTAAAAGGCATCACACCACTTCGTAAGGTCACTTTTCACGTACTTTCACATCCCTTTATCTTCGGCTACCCAAGCCTGTAAAACATCCTCTGATTGTTTCACTACAAAATTATTAAACGTGAAAATATAGGTAGTTGAAAAACAGAGATATTTTTAAAAACATAGGTATTTTAAAAATATAAGCCATGGTACATCATTCTACCTAATTCATTGCGCATGGGGTCAAGTGAGCACACAGCCACTCTGAACACCAAGAGGGAAGGTGGTGTTGGCATTATTTCTGCCACACACTATTGCAGATCAGATCCATGAGGTCTTAGAGGCACAGTTAAATGCTGCCACACCAACACAGGGCCCTGGTGAAGTATGCGCTAAATTCGGTGCCAAATTTTTTGAACTATCTAAATTAACTTGGTAGGTTTTTCCTGAGAAAGACTTGCTATTGGTTCAACAGCTGAATTAACGTCAATGAAAAAAAAAAAAGGGAAAAAAAAGAACAAAGAACTAGCAAGATGAAGGAATTTATCCATGCTACCATACACTGCAATTTTTTCCCTGTGAAAGGAAAGCTTCTTGAATCTAAGTCACCTTTTGGCAAAATACTCTAGGATATTTTTAACAACTATGTCTTAAAATAATTCCATTTCTATGGGCAAGGAAAATGATTTGTTTTGAGTCTCTGAACACAGCACTGCAAGAACTCCAAATTTCCTCTCTGCATCCTGCCTGCCCCCAGTCATGAGAACAAAAAAAAGCCTGGTCATGAAGAGGTGGGCAGCTATTAAATTAGGTAGCAATTAGTACCGGTACAGGAACTGAGAAAGCCAGAGATACATCAAATATTAGCAGAGTTACACATCACTCCCTCTTATACCCTAAATATCTGCTGCCACATGCTGCTGGGGCTCTGTCCTGCCAGCTTCATTCTGCTCTGGAGTGGTCCATTCTTGCTATGACACTCACTGATAGATCCCATTATAAGGGCGTATGTGCCACTTAATCAAACAGCTTCATCATAATATGTAATGTACTGTATTCACTTTGGGGAACATTATGTGAATACTGATTGGCAAAATTTGGCCCTTATTCTTACTCATTGAAATTTATTTCAGAGATAGACCCACTGATTTTGCTTTCCCAGCACAGCAATTTTTCTGGATCTCCCTTCAATACTTTTACACGTGCCCAAATTAGCTGCCAATCTTCAATATTCAAGGTAATTGTTAGGTAATAAACTCTCTTAAATGATCTAGCAACCAGGAATGAGTGTCAGGTGACATTTTTTTGTCTCTGAAACACAAAGTCTTTGTTCCTGTATCATATATTTACCAAAATTACTTGTGATCTATTCAGCTTTTTAACCCTAGTGTTAATTTTTTTCTAGTCATCAGTTCAAGCATCTCACAGAGACAACTTAGGACTAGCATCTGAGATGACTCTTGCTTTCTCACTTTGCTGCTGCTGTCTCATAATGTGTCACTATACACTATTGCTAGCTATGAACTTTTAAGATAGCTTTATGTTCCTTATTAACAACTTAATACTCAAAAGCTAAAAATGGTGCTGTTGCAATCACAGGTTCCATAGAAAGATAACATGAATATTTGAAAATTAGGACAAAAGCTTCTTTCTGAAGGACTGTATTTCCTTCTCAAATTCTATACTGAACCAAGTTTCTTGTCCTTTCCCCCTTGTCTATATTGTTTAGCTAACACATATTTTCAATTTATCAAAGCTAAACCCACCAACCAGGGCACTACTGTGCATTATTCCACAGTATGACAGAGGATATTGCTCTGAGTAATTTTCATGCTTTCAAACTTTCTTTTTGCTTCTAAAAGGCAGAATAATGTAGGTCACTTTTAATGAGGAGCCCTGTGTGTGGCTTTCCCCACACACTACACAGCAACCAGGCACTTACAAGTTCATGTTGTCCCTGCATCATCACTGTTACTTTATCATTTTTCAACAGGTTGACTTTTGCCCACAACACTGGGCACTTCCCTATGGTGAAGTCTCTTGGCTGCCTCATTAACTCTGAATCAGTGTGTGCCCTTGCATTTTACTGTATCATTTCCTCCAGCATTCATTATGATGCAGTTTAAATAGCCTCTGGCTAGAAAATTCTTAAAGCATCATGATGAAATTATTTTCTCGTCAATATATAAATCAATCATAATGTAATGAAAAGATATACTAACCTATCCCTGTGTTTGGTAACAGTTTCTTGGTTAAAAACATCCAGTGCATACTTGCATGGTATCTAAGAAATTTTTTGCTATAAATTGTAAGCTACTGTCCACAGCACCTGTTTTTCTGGGAAAGATGCAGGAATTATAATTAACTGTTCTCCTCTAGTTTTGCAGACACAAGGAATTAAAATGGAACAAGCTGTTTTGAATCTAGGGTCTCTACTTTTCAATGCTTGCCTCCCCAGGCATTTCAATGGGATTTTTTTGTCATTGGGCTGGGATGGTTTGGAAGAAACCTGGCACCTGAAAGGCATATACTCCTGCCAGGCTACCCTCCATTGTATTAGACTCCTGGTTTTCAGCATCAGCCTCTTGCATATGGCTCTGAAAGGGAAGAATTAACTTCCCTTGACTTCCTTCTGCTCACTACCTTTCCGTCCCATTTTCTTCTTCGCTGCAATGCTCATCTTTGCCACCTCTCCATGTACCATCCAGGCCCTTCTGTTCTTCCCCACTACTTGGCAAATAGGTAAGGACCCGAGGGCACTGTGCTACTGTGTCAGGCAGCAGAGCCAAGCAACCTCCCTGCCCCTCTGCCAGCCGTGCTCACAAAATGAGTTCCAAATATTTATGCCTTTAAACACTTGGCAATTCCTTTACTCTTCCCCTTCAGCCCACTCCTAAATCCTCCCATTCCCCTACAGCATCCCTCCTCACTCTCCTGTGCCCCAGGGGCTCGGGGATGAGGGACAGGATTTGCTGAGAAAGGCAAATGGGATAATCTGTGCCCACTGGGAGAAAAATGGATGGGGCTGAACAGCAGGGAGGCTGCAGAGGGTCTGGACCTTCATTCAAGGCAGCAGCAGCTGCCTGAGAAAGCCACTCCCGTGAGAATCCCAGCCCACCGGGTTGGTGGTGCGTCAGAATGAAGCTACTCATCAGGATGACGTTACACAGCCTGCCCCACGTTCTGCCTGACAGCAGTGCTAATGGGTTTCAGCAGCCCTACGCTGCTCTGCATACTGGCAGTTCAACACACTGCCCAGAGCGATACATTGAATGCTAGCAGTGAAATAAAGCTTATGCAACTGGATAACAAACAATGTTTAAGTGAAGTGCCCTGTATCCCTGATCCCTTAAAAGTATTTTTATTATTATTACTATGTAATGTCAGCATAAGGTAAAAAAACCCAACTAATTAATCCAACAATTGTAGACAAGTTGGATTTCAGTGAAATTTCTCTGCAAGCCAATGCGCATCATACATATAAAATAAACTGTTAGAACAGGCCCTTGCAGTTCAGACAAGGATGGAGTTGTAAGAGGTAAATGTCCTTTGTCACCACCTTTGTTCTAGGGCCAAGTCCCTTAATTTACTTGAGCTTCAGCTTTTTTGTTTTTAAAACAGAGATAACCCCTGCCCACAGTGATGCTAATCCATCTGGTATTTGCCAGCACACAGATGATTTTATTCTAATAAATGAGATGTACAGAAAGCAGGACAACACTAACTGATGCTTGTCTATATTCTTCCTCACAGTACTACCCAGTTTCATTTTTAGCTAGAAAAGTAGGTCAAATCACGGAACAATAGTTGTTTGAGGGGGAAAAAAGCAACTTTTAACTTATTTGTGTATAAACGCCCGTCTTCTTCCAAATCAGCACTCTTAAAAATGGACAGGCAGAGTAAATAGGGACTCCAGAGGCAAGTGTGAAGACAGCATCTCTCCTCAACCTGTTCCTTAATCAGCAAAGGTTCAATACAAGAGGAATAATTCATGTAGCCAGCAATTGATTCTTGCTCAGGAAGCCCCAGGGGAGAATTTTAATCATGAAAAGCTCACCTTCTTCTGAGACATGCTAAAACAGGGAGGTGGTTCCTTCTGAATGTCTTTTGGGCACATTACAAAGCAAAGCTTGGATGCCCATCTTGTTCTCAGCATAAACTTTGCAGTTCTAGGCAGGACCTCTGGCTGTAGGCATACTCTGGCCCTGTGGCTTTCCCCTGCCACATACAGTAATTACTTTCTTTTCATTACTTGGTCTTAATGCATGTGTGAACATCCACAATTCAAGTGACCAACTGATGTGGGTACAGCAGTTTTGGCTTGGAAGTCACAGTAGCCCGAGTTTGTAAAGCCAACAGTCCACTACCACCAGGTTCATCCAGCTTCATCCAAGACAGAGCAGGAGTGTCCATGTGGGGTAAGCAAATTGGGGCAGGCTCAGCTTTCCCCAGCAGGTTGCAGGGGCTGTGTGTGGTGGCTGCAAACCAAGGCAGCGGGGGCTGTTAGCTGGCGTTTCCGGAAATGAACATACTGGCACAAACAGCATAATGATGGTGATATACTAACGCTGTACCCATGTCAATGAAACATTACCATCAATTTAAGCAGGCAGTATGGCTGATTTATAAGCCAATATATAAACAAATATAGCAAGGAGATGTTTGGAAAAACAACTATGCGAAATAGGCATGACAAATAGAAAGGCTTTATTAAGGGATGATTCCTGCAATCTCTCTCTCCCAGGACGGTGATATTTTAACACCCTCATCCAAACAGGAACGCAGATAAACAAGCTGTAAACATGTCTCATTCCCCCATGGTTTGTGCTTTGGCAGAAATGACCAATGAGTTTTGCACAAAGGAAACGTTTTCACTTATACCTCTGACGGTCTCTGCCAGGGGAAAGGGTCACCTTACAAGATACTTTAGAGGGACTAATCAGAGGGATAAAACCAGTATGTAATAAAAACAGTTGTCTGAGCAACCTGTTCAACCCGACTGATCGGGATTCTTACAGGAAATGCTTAAGCACACTATCTGGTAATACAAAATGAAAAAAGAAAAACACAGTGAGAAGGGGAAAGTCTTCATTCCTAATTGTCACCTAAGGCTGATGAACTCAAATGCACAAGATGAAGAAAATTAAGTGCTAACCTGTAAACAGTTCAACCAGGCAAAAGTGAATATGTGGTTGGCATTCACATTAAAGCTCCAGTCTGCACATATTTGTCTCCTCATTCCCTTCAGAAAGAATAATTTTTTTTTCACCAAAAAGGCCCCAGCCTTATCTACCTAATACGGGTGGTGGCTTTAGATACTGTGCTACAGACTCAATTTGGACACTTAAAACTCTTGGCTCATTAAGATCATGAAGTCAAACCAGTCAGAGATAAAATTAATTGTTTGGCAAAATCACTTTTAAGGTGCCCTGTGTTTTTCCAATTTTCATACAAGTGTCTGTAATGGATTATATAAAATAAGTATTTATGAACCTAAGTGCTTAATGTAGCCCATCTCTGTCTTATCTTCAGCCAGGGCTGACAGTCACCATCCTCTCTGCACAGTAAACAAGCCGAGGTACCATCAGCCTCCTACCTTGGCTCCATCCACACTGATAATCCGATAGCTGTTTCTTGTGCTGTCATAGAAGTAGGAAACAGTTACAGCCTGCTTGCTTGCGGGAACCCAGTTCTTCTTCGTGCTGGGGTCAATTTGGAAGACATGGGCTCTGGTGGTGAAGATGGGCTGTTCTCTGGAATAGGGAGGGACAGGAGAAATGGATGCATGAGTCTGCGGAAGATGAAATGTCCCAGAAGCCCAGCCTTGACCAGGCACGTTGAAAGCACAAGACAGACAGCGTCTGGCAATCCCCCAAGTGAAAAACCAGAGCAGTAACACTGCTGAGCCACAACCCAGCCTTGAGTACCTCTCCTTGGCATTGATAAGTGACTTTAAGTTACTGCCATAGCCCAGGAAGCAATCAGCTTTTTTTTTTCCCCCCATGTTATACTAACTGAATACCCACCTTTTCCTCAAAATATTTATTTCCAGGAAAGGACATTCACATGCATTCTTTCTTTTCCCATCCCCTTATATTGTAAAAAGCAACAACAATCACCCCACGGCTGATTTCCTCCTGTTGCACATTTCTGTGAACCACTACCTACAGCCAGGGTTCCTCTGTGGATGTACCAGCGACCTACAGGCACGGTATAATTACTGAAATATTAATGTCTATCCTTAGAATCCCACTGTTCTGAGGATGTGCATGAAAATTTCATCAGATGAAAAACCAGTCAATCATCCCAGGGAGTGAGGGGGAAAAAAAACCACAACCAAAACCCTGTGTTGAGATATATATGTATATATTGCTTTTCAATTCAGCTCTCAGTGGATGATGCACAGACCCTGACACGCCATTCCTAAACACCATCCCTCCTTGGATGCTTTTTCTCATCAAGAAAATTGCACACACAGTGGAGGGGTTTTGTTTTTTCTTCAACACGTGACAATGCAAAAGACACATAAAAGCAGAGAAGACGCAGGACGAAGAGAACAAAACGTGTTACACACAAAGTCATCTAGGTTGAAGATTAGCATTAAGACTTATTTAAAGGCCATAAAACTAAATTTGATTTCAACTTTAATACAAATTTGGAAGTAAAAGTGAACTTCAAATCAAGCTTTACTGTGATTTTATATACATTTCTATGCTTTTAGTTCTTAAAAGCTACAGTACAAAATGGTCTATATTAAATGTAGCAGTCAATATTCTTATCACATACAAAATATTATTTCATGAATAGTTACACTTGACAGAATTATGACAGGATTCAAAAACAGTTGTACTACAGTAGAGTTACTGCCCAAAAATGTTCATCACATGGAAGCTGAAAAGGCTGCCAGGCTGAATTTTGCACAAAGCAAATGAAGTGAGGTAGGTGAAAGGCCAGAGTGATCTCTCACTCTCACATGCTATTCTTTCCTTTTCATATAAATAATTCTCTTCTATTATTCTCAGTCCCATAGTTTTGGAACTATGTTTTTATTAAGATTTCTATAATCTTCAGCTCCTTGTATATCCACCCATGCATTTTTAGAACAGAACAACTTTGATAGAGAAGGAACTGTATCAAACATCATATGATCTTGACCATTGCAGTTAAACTAAATTTGAGAGGAGCAAATTTATGAGCATCAAACCAATGAAGTGATTTAGGTATAGAATTAGCTCAGGAAAGATGAAATGACCTTGCCTAGAAAGGCATCAGGAGGGGAAAAATGAAACAATGGTTTGTTTTCTCCTTGCGATACACATGAAAAGTTTTACATTTTTCCAGGAGTTGCCATGCAGGTTTCTGGACGGCCAGCTATGCTGAACCCTATTAAATACTTACATGAAATAAACTGAAATTACAACAGGACTGTCATGTTACAGCTGTGAAAGATCAGCATTTGCTTCAGCTCTTCCTTATCAGTAACTCACTGAACCTAACGCTCATCGCACATGTTGAAATCCATGTCATCCTTAGCTGGTAGAAAAGAAGGGGCAGGTCTCCATAACATTTTTAAAGTATTTCCATCACCCATTGCACAGTACTAGCAGTGTAACACCCACAAAAGTTGTGAAGTTTGCCTGCAATAAGGAATGCAGGGAAGAGAAGTTTTGCTCAAGCTGCTTACTCTTTTACTCTAAAAATACATACTTAATCCTGAGTGAAAAATAATTATAAATTTATTTAACCTTTTACTTAGCTGTATATTTTTAGTGGATTCTACTAATAATTATTTTTGCTAATGGTAATATGACCTAGATATTGCAGTCTAAACTTTCAGAAGTTTCCTCCACGCAAACCTATTCCACAAACAACTCTGTTAACTCATCTTAACAATACCAGAAAACATTGCTAAAACTATGCCTGGCCTCTGTGCAGCAGGAACAGCAAGCACATAAAGTAAATCTGGAGATAAACAAAGCGGAGTGAAGGGAAAAACTATCTCATTTTTTTCCATGAGCCTTGTAGCAGCTACTGTTGTCAACAGGAGCTGTACACATGCATCCAAGTGGATAAATCAATGGATAATGAAGCTCAGGGCTTGAGATGGCCATCTATCCATTCATATGGGTCTTTTATTAAAAAGTAAAGGTAAAAGCTGACTGGTTCTGAACTTTATACTTATTAAGAAAAAAAAAAGTGAATTTTGTTTTTCTGGGTGCAAACAGTAGCCCTATCATTCACAGTGAGAGTGTGCTGGCTGATAAATTATTTTTAAAAAAAGGAAGTGCAACGTGTAAACTGAAGCATTTTAACTCATTCAAGATAAATGAACTGCTGACCTTTCACTGAGACTCAAATTTGGAAGGACCAGTTAGTTGATCTCACTGGGAGCCAGTGCCACTACACTTTCCTCACCCCACAGCAGGTATGCAAAGCCAAAAGCATTGACAAACTCCGGTGGTGCAGCTTTTAACATGGGCAGAAATACCCTCCTTCACTGCACCCCAAACACCTTTGCCCACTAAAGCACACACAGGCAGCTATAAAACTGGCACTCAATTTTCAAATGAAACGCTGATTTAGACACTTTTAAAACAGCACGACCTTACAGACCTCCAAGTTGAAACGCGTTATTCACTTGCAAGTTTTGACATTGAAGAAAGCACTTTATTGATAGAGGAATTACTTAGTTTTCCAAGGTTTCTTTCCTTTTCATTTTATCCGATAATTATCAAGTTTTATGCTTAAACCAAATGCAGTGATAACTCAAAATTCCTGCAGCACATCATCCTGGGTCGTTTGAGCCCCTGTAAGCTGGCCACTATGCGAGGCTGCCAGTTTGCTCTGGGAGGCGGGGAGCTGTGGCACTGCCAGCCAGGATGCAGTCTTGTAAACCAGAAGTTGAAGAGAATTTATCAGTGTTTAAAATCTCATGAATTTTAACCAAAGCTGTTAATGACTGATAAAATACTCTTAAAAAAAATTCTGTTTAAAAAACAATTTGAGAGCAATACTCACTGTTCAGAATGAAGCTGCTTAAAAAGTAGCAAGAGACATAAATTATAGCTTATAATTCTTTGTTTAATAATGCAGATTAAGACAAAAAATGCACTTCGATAAGTTTCTTAAATTATTAAGTATGGCCAACATATTTTAAGTGTGATTGACATTTTCAAGTTATGGTTTGATGCATTTTAATTGACGTTTTATTTCCATCCTTGTGTCACGTGAGGCAAATCTCAAGTAAAAACCAATCACTCTGCATTAATGTAGAAATAAACCTTTCCTTAAGAACTTAAAAAGCAAAAACCAAGACTCTAGCTAACTGCATCCACAGCTGTGTGAGACACAGCATCACTTTCTGGTTAATACACAACCATGCCAAATTTTCCAAGTGTGTGACTAGCTGCAAGCCATGTGTTTTATATTACTCTTCCTAATCAATGGGAATGAGCTCTCACTTAGGAAGACTTTGAATTATTTAATTCAAAGTTCCTTGTTTATCATTTGAATCATGAACACAACCGGTGATTTAAATCACTTCAGCTATAAAGAGCCTTTGCTGACTGGCAGCCAGCACAGTAAAGGCTGTGGGGTACTGGTGGCTGATGGAGCTGCAGCACAGCGAGCCCTGGCTGGGCAGCCAGACAGCATCCGGGAGAGCCCCTGCCCACGCATTCCAGACCCCTGCCATGTGCAGGGCTGTGCTCAGCTGGCTCCAGACAAGGCAATAACGACGTGAACACTTCTGTATCGAGACAATCTTTTTTGATAGTAAATATAACACAGCGATTCATGTGCGTGCCTGCGGGATCAGCACCCAAGTTCTTTTAAATGTGCAAAGCAGCGTGCATCGGGCGGATGCACTGACTGAGCAGTAAATAGAACAAAATAGTTCCTTTACTTGTTGCAGGACCTGGAATATCACACATTTGTGACAGGAGCACTGGTACTCCACCAGAGGCACAACAACCATTTGTACACTTTGCTAGAACTTTCATTTCACATAAAATCTATGGGATAAAGATACCCAGTTTACAGGACAAGGTTATTTGTGCTCTCCCCACACTAGTACTAGACAGCTTTGCATTAACTGCCTAATTTACCTATTGGAGTAAGTCTACCTTTTTAAAAAGAACACATGCTCATATAGCTGCAGAGACTGTGTCAGCATAGAGTTTTTTTGAACATGGTGCTTCCTGCTACAGGCCAGCATCATGCGCACACTGAGGCTTACAGTACCTGACAGTGCCAGCAGATCTGCAGTGATGTGCTCTAACAAGTACCAGATTATGAGGATCTTTCAAGAGAAATTAAGAGTAGGTACAAACACGAAGTCCTATGTTGTGACATATACTGGTCATGAAAAAAAAAAAATTATTTGCTAAATGCTACATGATAAACTTGGTGTTATTTGGATTGACCATCATTACTACTGCCTGACTGCAATAAAAAGAACTAAGCTTTTATGTATATCTTCACATACCATGTAGTTTGGAGTGTCATTTGTATTTCTTTATGATAATTCAAAACCAATGTTAAGAAGAGGAGCATTGTTCCCACATCACCCCTCCCTGGGCTTGGCCAGCCATGCACGCATGGCTCTCCCACCAGGCCACCTCGCAGCCGCCCTCAACACAACCCTCTGTGAAAGCGGGATGGTGATAACACCAGCTCTCAAAGCCACCAAGCATTATCCATGCTCTGACTTCCCAAAAATGCATGCGCAGCTCCAAAGGCTAAGAGCACATTAGCAAGGCAAACTCATGCTTTCAGTCCCCAGCTAACCTGAATAAATATATCCTGCCCCTTGAAAGCAGCAAGCTCTCTAGTCACTCCTCCAAGACCTCAGAGTCACCAAATGTCCCCCTTCAGCTGGCAGCAGTGCTGGCACCAGACATCCCCATGCTTCAGGGTGTGCAGCTGCCCTGCCGGGCTGCTGCTGCTTTGCCTCTCTAAAATTTACCATTCCACTATGATCCCTGAGTTCACAGAGACTTTTCTCCTATTTGAAATAACATCTCAACAAAAGTCCAAGTAAGTAATGTTGCCTAAAATTTACCTGCGAAAATGCTGCTTCATCTACCCATAATGCTACTCATTTGTTCATACATGCACACCTCAAACTTCAAAAGACAACTAGCTCCTGTCCCTGAAACACCAAAATCCAACTAGAAGTAGACCTCTGATGAAGGAAGTAACTGCTGTGGGGAGAAGTTACAGTTCATGGTGTTGCACATAGTAATTAGCACACTGGTTACAGTTAATACACAAAATTAATCTTTGCTCAAAGCAAGAGAAAGAGTCCTTTATCCTCCAGCCTATTACCTCTACATATTGAAGGCTCATGCCATCCTGGATCAAATCTTTTCAGAAAGTGGAAAACCACACGAGTTAGCTTCTTAATGATGACTGAGGATAAAGTCAGAAGACCCCTCCTCACCTCACACACTCCCGACAAGAAAAGTGCACCCCCCCTTACACTCACCACAAACAAAGCAAATTCAGCTGTCTCAGCCCAGTTCCCTGAGATACTGTAACTTCAACATCCATCACTGCCCAGTTGGTGGCTGGGGTCAGGGACCAGGACATCAGGCTGGGTCCAGTCAGCATGGGCAATACACAGAGCTGGGGAGAGGCAAATGCTAAACCTGAACCTTTTGCAGATGTGGTAGCCATAAACCAGCATCACGAAAGCATGCAGCTTGCTCCCTTCCCATACTGGTATATGCTAACTAATCCAGGTCATTGAGATATTGTCAGATGCAACAGACAGGTTCTGGTACCAGCTGCCAGCATACACAACCAGTAGAAGAGCTTGTTTCAGCTTGCAAGGGTGCAAAACACATAGCACAAAGCAAGCATGTGGGTAATGTCTCCATTTTACACCTGAAGAAACAGCCATGGAGTGAGATGGCACCCCGTGATAAGACCAGTATCAAGCCTGGAAATAAAATAAATGGCCTCATTTCCTCTCTGTAGCTTTGCTATTGCTATCATTGCAGGGCAGTTCTATACCAGATCTTCTATGGGAGGAAGTTTTTGACTACATAAATTTAAAAGGCTAAATCAACAAGAGACTATTCAACACTCAACAAAAGATACTATTGTAAAAATTATCAGTCTTTACAGGCCAGAGAGAAGCTATTGGTGGTTTTAACAAGCGCTCCTACCCGATGTGGAGGATAGGATGCCAGCCCCACAGACCACCTGCCTGCAGCCAAGCACTGGTAGCCAGATGTAGGTCTGCCCAGAGCTGTTTGGCTTCAAAGACCTGAGCAGCTCCATTTTTTTTTCCTGCAATGCAAACAGTCCTCCTCACATGGATATTTCCATAGCAGAAATTACTTGGAAGGATGGAGAAGCAAACCTGAGAAATAGAGGGCAGGAGGGGTGAGCGCAGAGAGAACAATATCTCTTGTACAGGAGGGATGGGAGAACTGGCCCAGAGCAATAGGCTGGGCTAGAGGGAAGAACAGCACTCAGTTTTTACTCTTCTTTTTTCTCTCTGTAAAAATAAATAAATAAATAAATGCAGGGTCTCCTGAAACTCCTTAACGGCATTTGTCAGTACTCTGCTAGCCAAGCTCTGCAGTCCCAGACGGTGCTCCCTGCTGCAAGATGGAACTGCAGGTACATAGCAGGGTACAGGGAACAACTTCTGAAAAACTCAAGACTAGTAGGACAAAAATTACACCGTTACTAAAAAAAAGTGAAAACAAGAAACAGCTATTTAAAAAATATAATTTCCTCAGTCTTTCAGATGCTGATATCCCTATTTTTTAGGCAGATTGATCTCATGATGAGGTTGAAAAGAACTGAATCTGGCAGCAGCACTAATTGAGGGCAAGGTTGTGCAACTCATTCAAATAACCACACTCATGATTCTCTGGTGCCCACTTTATATTAGATTTGATATCAACTCACCTGCAGAAATACATTAAATTAATGCAAAAAATCCATCTTTTTATCTCCCTTCTTTTACAGGCATTATTTCAACAGACAATGTAATTATCAAAAGTGCTTTTTGCATTGGTAAGAAACATAATAGTTCCAGTTACTTAGAAAAAAAATAAGAAAAAACTCTTGCTATCTAAAGAGGAATTGTCTGTTAAAAGCACAGATGTTAATTAAACTCATTTTTGATTTGCGGCTGAGCAAGTCCAAGAGAATAAATCTTGAGGATAAAAGCTCTCAGTATGAAAATCATTGTAACATCTGTGAGGTCTCACAATACCATTATGCTTTTATGAAAGTCAATATACAAATTAAAAGGCTTAACTTGGGCAGTGAAAAAGCTCACACTTTATTTTTGGGTTATCTCCAGATGGCTATTAATCTTTCAGGACACTGTGAATAAACATTCATATACAAGTGACAGGAACTGAGAGGACCCTGAACTAATCCTCCACTAGTAAGGTTATTTATTAGCAAAAAACAAGTTGAGGCATGTATGTGTAAAACTGGTTGTGTTGCTCTGATTATTTCAAAGATTTTTCCTGGGAAAACACTGAAGGAGGATCCATAAATTTGTAACCTCTGTAATGTTTACACGGATTTCCATTTGCATAGGGATAAATTCAAACCCTATTAACCTGAAAAAAAAACCCAAACTTGCACTCTGTTTACCCCCAGCATCTGTCCTACCCTTGTTGACAAATGAGGTTGCATCAGCACATAAATAGACCCCCAAAGCCCTCCCGTTTCTCCAGATCTGTTAATAATTACATCCTCTGGGTTCGCCCCAGCTCCAGTAGAGTTAATGCTTTTAGCACAGCCTCCTCTGTGGCACAATGTTTGCTTTGTAATATTTCAGTGAGAGATCACCATAAATTGAAAGTGTAAATCTTGGAGTAGAGAGCACAATTCTGTAGGAGAGGGAGCACCTCACTCTGCGCCTTGCCCAGTGCCAGCAGTCCCCACCCAGACACAAACCCAGGGAACACCGAGGTTGTTACACCTCCGTGGGCTCTGGCCCACACATCTGCCTGCACACACCTGAATTTACCCCAGGCAGCTGATGTTAGGAAGGATGAAGCACCGGCAGTGCTAGCCTTGCATTTGACATGTTGAGAGCTGCTCTGGAAAGCTGTCAGCAAGCCCCTCTGCTGCAGTGCTGGGAGGCTGGAGCAGGAAGGACCCCATAGGAGCACATTACAGGATGGGGGGTGTGCAGGGCTGAGCCGGCCCAGGAGTACCTCACTTGCAGGAAACAATCAGCTCACCCCCACAGGGCATGCATTGGGCCACTGCTGCTGTCAGAACAACCCAACCTGAAGGAAGTCGCAGCTCTGTGCCACCGTCAATTTTCTAATGCACAGGGTGAAACACCAT